>JAAGNO010013401.1:0-28524 GCA_033439905.1 Ceryle rudis | reverse complement strand
AATTTTCCACTTCAGAAAAAAAACCCTTAAGATTATAATTTAGAATAAGTTAAATGAGTTATGAGATATGAATAAATTATTTAGAGTTAAAATTTTAAGAACCTAACTAAAAATGTGCAAATGTTCTTGTGCTATCATTTCTTGGCTTTTTAAAATAATGTGTTGTGAGCTGTAGCACATGTACAGGGGAGAGCAATTTGGGAAACATTTCTGTTCAGATTCAACACTTGGCCCTACAAAAGGATGGTTTTCCAATTAAATTAAATGCTGCTTGAATAAAAATCTATCTCTGTGGTTAACTGAGAGTCTGGTCTTCATTCATAGATGCCTTTGTTTTATTGCTTAGAAAACAAACAGAAATCATGATAACAAACATGAAACTTTTGGGATAGCTCTTTTACAAAGTTTTCAGACACTGCAAACAGAAGTTGAGAGGGTACCATGATCACATTAATTAATTTAAACCTTGCTTAAAGGAAGAAAGTAGGAAAACCAGAGATGTTTCTAAATTCTAACTGCTTAAATATATGGGGTGAATTGTTGCTATATACAAATGTGGATTATTTCTTTAGCCAGAGGTCAAGCCTAGAAAGCCCCAACAAAAGTAACTCTTCAGACACAAGTAAATAATGATATGCTACTTTAAGAAAAACAGGGAAAGAATCTGAAATATCTATGCTCCTATTGTCAGCTGCGGAGCCATGATTAAGCAGGGATTATTTTCAGAAAAAAATAATATCTACACACAGTATTCAGCAAACTCATTATTAATTTTAAATGGTTTAAACTTTCTCAAGTCCTGTCTAAATTGCGGAAGTGGTGTGCTGCACAATATACCCGAACACTGGTCCTGCAGTTCCACTGGGTTGGAGACCAGACCAGAGTGCAGTACAGCTGCTTTCTGGCCTCATGCCCAATTCTTATTCCACCCATCAAAACCATGTGGTGGAGAAGGTCGAGCGTGGATGGATTTTATTTCAATGTAAGGCTGGGAAATAGCTGAGGATTCTGGGTTCTGAATTTCAGATTGACTCAGTGACCTACTGGCCAATGACACTACACTGTATTGCTACATGACAGGCTGTAATTTAAGGTCTAAGATCACAGAAATAGTTCTCAGCTCTGCAGAGAGTCCTGTGTAACTACGGCTTCTATTAACAGATTTAAACTAACTTTAACTAGTTAGCTTGCATTTATCCAACAGTATAGCCTGCTAATTTTCTAAGTTACTAATTCAGTAATTCAGTAAATTTAGTGCAGAGTATTTGCAGGTCACCAATAATAGGCTGCTACTATAGTACCGAGGCTGGCTCAGAGCTAACACAGACCTGCTTGTGCAAGTTGTAGCTGTATCTTTGTCTACAGTGGGCATTTAAAAAGCAAAATTCAGGAAGGCATGTTTGATCCTGACAACAAATAAGTAAAATTACTAGGCTGTGATGAAAAGCCGAGCCATTTCTTCTCAGAGAGAGAGAAAAGTTAAGAGCTACATAAGGCCACCGATGTCCAAAAATAGGACAGGAGAGGAAACATAGCTTCCACTTTTATACCTTGTGATCTCTTCCTGAAGAAGTCATATTAGGAAATGTTCTTGAAGTCCTTGGAGTCTAGTCTTATCTGAATAGTTAAGGGGATAAAGTCATGTTTTGCTTACTTGGTATGCATCCCACCTATTTTGCAGTGTGAACATGAATTACGGCACGTGCACTGTGATATTCTGAGGGCCTGCAAAATTCAATACAACTTCTATTTTCATCTGTCTACTTATCCATTTGCCATTTACCTCTGGAGTATCAGAGATCATACAGTAGTTTAAGCCCCTGTTTTCACATGACTTTCTCCATTTCTGTACAGCTGTTTCATTCAAGCAATGCAAAACAAGACTCTCCGGGATAGCTGTGTCCTAGCATGCTGTGAGCTACCCAGAGACTTGCACAAGCTTCAGCTGGTCCTCTGGGGTGAATAGAGCAAAGAAGATAATTCTGGATGGCACACTCTTAGAAATTTTTACTTTTTGTAAGTTGGAGGAGGAAAGGGTCAAGCAGGGAGTAATTCAATGCCAGAAAAAGAAAATAAAAAATCACACACACAATGTTTGGGGTCAGAAGGGACCTTTCAAGGTCGTCTAGTCCAACCCCCCTGTACTGAGCAGGGACATCTGCAACTAGAGAAGGTTGCTCAGAGCCCTGGCCAACCTCACCTGCAATGGTGCCAGGGATGGGGCAGCGACCACCTCTCTGGGCACACTGGCACCATCCTCATGGTGAAGAACTTCATTCTCTCTGGTCTAAATCTCTTTTAGTTTCAAACCATCACCCCTTGTCCTGTCTCAAAAGGCCCTGCTTAAAAGCCTGTCCCCATCTTGCTGATAAAATGCATCTACAGACACATTCACACTGGACAGCTCTCGATGCAGAACAGTTTGTATCAGACTTTGGGGCAAAAAGGGCCGTATTGTAGGAAATTCCTGCAGCAGAGTGAAGTGGTAACCTAGATATGGAGCAGACCTCAAAATCAACCAAATGGACAGGGACCATGGATTTATCAAAGGATGGACTCATGGAGAAAGAGTACTGATGACAAAGCCACCCAGTAAAAGGTCTGTTCTTTGTTATGGATAGAGTTACAGTATTGCCACAGTGTAGCCTATGCAGACAGCACAGTATGACCATTCCTTTGGTCAAGGACGGGAGTTCTATCACTTCCCTGTCTTCTTTTTCCACTTGGGCCTCTTATGCTGTGGGTATGTGCACATATGTTCCAATATAAATTCCAACTGGGGAAAATTTACCAGTGCATTTAACAATTTACTCTAGCCATGGTTTAACCGGTAACTATTAAACATATTCAAAGCTTAGATGGCTAAGATGCTTAGAAAGAACCAAGTGCCTATCTTTTTATCTACACCTACTGAATTCTGTGAGTGTAACATGGGTACTAAAATTAAAGCGCTCTGCCAGGGAGCGTCCATGGTAAGTCCCACTTGTATTAAGTGAAGATTTAATTTTGGTCTCCTGTCACTTTTAGTTTACAGTATGCTTTCCAGCCAAAGAGATAAGAATCAGAATTATTTTTAGCTATCCTTGGCATCCTAAGTCAGTATTCTTTTAATGTTCCACTGTATATTTTCCCTGTTCCTGCTTGATGAGTCTTACAAATAATTGAAATATGAGAAAATCACAGTGGTCAGTGAAATTGCTGGAGAGAAGTAACTTCTTGTGTCTATCCTACAGCTTATTGGCTCTCTCCGTTCAGTGGTTTGCTCATCGGTCACCAGATCATAATAATCTACCAGATGCAAATTGTTCCTTCTTCCAATCTGGGACCTTCAAATGGTTAAGATATTCTCATGGCACTGCTGTTTGAAACCATAACTGGTAAGCATCCCTTTTATCTGACAGTCCCAGTTCCTCAGCAAGGGCCTCCTAACCATCCCATTTTCTGTGTAAGAATGCATTAATATGAAATACTATAGGCTCCCTAGGCTGGCAGCATGTGAGATAACTGCTTCTTCAAAAAAGAAAGGAGAGATGAAATTAAAGTGCAGTAAGCACATAAAATATTAATTTAAGGCTTAGTATGATACAAAGTGTTACAAGGCTGATACTTTTTTTTTCTTCTCTCTGTGGGCAAAATCACATAGTTGTTTGGTGAAAAGAACCTGATCTAGCAAAGATTAAAACAAAAGCAAAACCAAGCCTACAATGATTCAAGGATAACATGCTGCAAATAAGCCCTGGACACAGGCCTCACGTGCATATTGAGTTCTAGGGAAAAGAATCTGGGAAGAAGGAAAAAGTGTTGCCCATAATTTAGAGAACAGCTGGGAAGTTAGAATATACATTATAAAATTGAGTATGATTTGTTGACTTGCTCTTTCCCCTCATGTCCAATAAGCTGCAGCATGCACATCATTACCAGGCTGTGATATACAATATTTCACGTCATCAAGTTCTTCAGCTGTCTAAGGAATTCCACATCTTAAAGGCTAACAACAAACCATAAACTCCTGAAATGGAAGACCCAGGGACAGATGTACTTCTTTTAAATGAGGACCAGGCTGGCACTAGAGAAAAGGGGAATAGTATGCTGGCAATGCAGATTTCCACTGCAATTGAGATTATTGTTAATTTCACTGCAAATAAGATTTGTATGTATCTATTTTATTTGCAGGTAGATTCCCAGTACTGTTTCATATGGTACATTAGTTTGTAACAGAATTCTTGATCTTGAACTATGTATTATTTTGAAGAAAGAGAGAAGGGACAGGGAGCCTTTTTCAAAGTTTTGAACAGGGTGAACAAAGATGCTATAACCAGAAGCATTAGATAATTTGGTACGTGGAAAATATCATCAACAACATCACATTTCCACATGGGTTTCAACTACAATTCAAAGAGACAGAAAAGACACGTTCTGTTGCCCTGGATTTTCAGTGATAAGAGGCATGTTCTGAATGTAGGTGCTGGACTTAACAGTGTATTGAGTCCATGGTAACATTTCTTGCTTCTGTCTGCATAGAAATGGTACAGTGTGTTCAGAAAAGGGACAGTGCATTATTCCATTGAATGCAAACCGTGCTGAGCATTTTGGTAAACAGATTTGGATGTATCCTACCATCAGCTAAGCACATGTGCATTCTATTGCGATTTTGCAATTTTTTCTTTGTCTGCAATTCTGCTTTTTCTGCAGTTGTGTTCTTACTTTAAGAATAATTCATCTCAAGTTAGGAAAGGAGAGAAGATTTTAGGAAATAGACTTATATGTCTATTGTAACTAGTCTTTAAAGGGAATAAAAGCCCTTTTTTTCAAAACAGGTTAAAGTTGGGTATCTGGATAAAGAAGAAATAGTTTCCCTACACTGGATTTCTTCCTTACTAGGAACTGAAATAGCCATAATCCCCTAGTTTTGCACTTAATCCCTCTCTGTATCAGGGCAGCACAACTAGTAAAGTACTGAGTGCTCTGGAAGTTGGGTAAAGATCTTGATACTTAGAATTGTCTGTAAATAGATGGACATATTATGTGAACACAGTTTTACAGCGTAGCGATTTTAAAGGCCTGGCTTGAGTAAATACTGCAATGAAGACATACTGTTTGGTGACAGTATTTAAATTCTTAATGTTTATTATAATATTTTGCAGTTCTGAAGGAAAAAGCATAAAAATATTTCCTACCACAGTCAGTTGTGTTACTACAATGAACGGCAAAGTGGGTGTAAAACATGATTAAATCAAACCCAAAAAATCAAGCCCACTGAATTAATTTCTAAGAAACAATGCACAAGGCCAAACTGCAATGGATTCTCTATGCTTTGAATGAACACAGCTGATTGTTTATAATATTTTCACTGTTATTTGATGTCATGCATCCTATAGTAGGAGCAGAGAGAATTTCATGTGCCTAGAGGTGGATAATTAGCCTTTATTTGGTGCTTTGAAAGTAACAAAGTTCATTTATGAGTGTTCTTTGTGAAGGCTGGAACGAAATACTGGTTGGCTAACAAGCCAAGCCAGTTATGTTTTTATTTTAACGCTTAGCTGTAACATTTTCTGCTTTTAAAAATTTCATTTTGCTGTTTCACATTGTATAGATATGGTATAGATATAAAAAGAAAAGAATAAAAATGAATGGCTAATTCACACATGTTATGAACCAGGCTAATAATGCCTATGAGTACTGAAGCTGGATGACATTTTGCTTTGTAAGATCCAGTTACTGTTAACTCTAAAATGTCAATCATATGGCATGAAATATTCCATGCTGAGTAATGAAATAATTCATACTTTAAAAATAATGTTGTTTTGATCATATTAAAAGAATCCTGAGATACATATTGGAAATTCCCCTCTAGCACAGTAGTTCTTTGGGTGCAGTATGTAGTCAAGACTAATTAAGCAAAGTGGCAGTGTTCTGTGCCTTAATGGTAAACAATAGTGTACTGGTAACTGTAGCTGCTAATGCATTTTGCCCGTGTAACTGAGCCATTGTTTACCAAATAGTTACTTCTTACAAAATAAGACAAGCTTACTTTGCTGTCGAGATGAAATTATCGAACTGTACCCAGAAAAACCAGTTTGGCCAGTGCTTCTTTACTGGCCGTTCCACTAACAGAAGTTTATTTCAGAATGCATGGTAAACAGAAAGTTTGTAAAGGAACACTGGTCCTTGCTGAGATGCGGTAGGGTAGTGGCTGTTAACTTCCCAGAAGGATGTTGGTGAAGGCGTTGTAGCAATGTCACACTGAAGGATGTGTGAATAAAGGACATCTGGGGCACTACTGACATAACATGGTATCATCCTACTAGTCAGCTGGTGTCTGATGTTTCTGAAGGCTGAGAAAACATCTTGCATCACGCAAAAGTACAGGGAAGGTTGTGAAGAATAAAGAGGCTTTATTCTTCAAGAGAAAATGAGTCAATTGCTTCCTCTTACATTAAGCTTGACCTTACACTTCATCCCTTGTTGCTTTCATTGCGACTATTTTTTGAGTAGTCCAAGCCAGGAGAAAAGGAAATTAGGTAAGCCCTGCAACTGATTTCTAATGGATTCTCATCTCACTGGTTGGCAATGCCTACCTTTGAGTAGGAAGCTGGGATTTCACAGAAAGAAGCCTTAATATCAAAGATATGCCTTTGAAATCCCTCTGAAAATCATCTCAGGTTTGGCCAAATCATGAGAATTTGTAAACCAGCATTTTGCACTTGTTGGATAGAGACATGCGAGAGTTTAATACTTAAGTCTCAAAATATTCCACACTCACTTAACAGATAAATCTTGCACACACGACTAGGCTGCATAGTTGTCATTCAGAGACAAATAGTAGACATGAGTCCAAACCACTGCTGCATCACCACTGAAATGCTTTCCCTATAATTACTTGTGTTATCACTGCTGAAGAACTTTCCCTATAATTGCTTATGTTCTGTTTGATTGGGAAGCAGAGCAGTCACTAATCTTTCAGTGATCCTCTCTTCCTTTCCTGACCTTTAATCAGCATGAAGCAAGAAACCAACCAATTTAAACAGAGAAAAAAAAAAGGCAATAGATTGTAACAAGGAGATGAGGGAGGTCGAGATGAGAAGGGAAAGCTGAGTAAAGAGCTGGGAACAAGTGAGAAATCTAAGGAAGAAATTTAAGGAAACTGGAGGAAGTTTAACTGAAGGGATGTTTGGGAGCCTGCTGGAAGTAATGGGGGAAGCTAGAATGAGTCATTCTGGAAAACTGAGTACTTCAACACTAGAAGAAATATTATCATAAAAATATTGCCACAGTCTGTTTTAATTCTATTTCAGATCTGAGTTAAGTCATGCCAGTTCATGCCCTATTTTAGACTACGTACAATACGTATCTGGGCTGATGCAACTATTTCTGGGCACAGGTAAGTCTTTAATTTCATGTCAATTTGGTCTTAAACTGGTATGCTTTGTCCTTTATGTCTTTCTGCTTTTATTAGTAATCCAAATTAACTCAATAAACAAGAATTGTCTACCAATGTTAATTCTGTGCATCTGGCATATGCTGTACCATTTTATAGACGAAGAAAATAAGTCAGGTGAGTCATATCATTTGCTTTAGGAAGAGCACAATGAATCAGTGAACGAGCCAGGAATCTAAAGTCAGGAATTTCTGACCTCCTGTTTTTTTCTGGAAATCCCAACTCACGCTTCCTGCTATTTTTTCTCATTATAGTACTGAGATAACAAGCCTACTTTTCTTGGTTAACATGTGTGTTGCTCCCATAAGCAGTTAACTGGTTATACTCAAGCAGTGATGAGCCAACAGTCCTGACTTTAAAAGCAAACCCAGCCTATTACTGTTGCTTAATACTTCCCTTCTGTAAGTTTGTTGTCTGTGTTGCTCAAAACCAAGCTGAGAATTGTCCTCTTTGCTTTGTATACATGCTGGGGGGGTAGGAAACACACTGGTAGCCAGAAAATTCTTTAAGTGAACAAGCGAAGGACAGACTTACTGTTTGTATGCCTACACAAGTGTATCATAATTAAAGAAATGTGGAAGGGGGGGTGGGAACTGAAGGAACAAGAAACAACCATGAAAGGCGAGAGGATGAGAAGGCTGGACTTGCATATTAATGAGAAGTCTCCTTTAATTGGGAATTTCCTTTCACTACATTGTTCTTTTTCCTTTTTCCCCCACCCATCTTTTTTTTTTTTTTTTCTTTTTTTTTTTTCTTCCTCTGACTGCTGTGGTATTTCTCATTTGTTCCATTCTGTGCAAGAGCATAAGTTGGCTCATATCCTGGTTTCTGAGAAAGTGCAGTTCAGAGACCATGCTACCACACAGTAGGAAAAGCAGTGCTGAAAGGAACTGCTACAGAAATCAGAGCAAAACCTTCCAACATCATTCTGTTGAAAGAAGAATTTTTAATTATTCTCAGAGAGATGACAGTATCATGTTTACAGGAGTGCTGCTAGGTAACTTTTTATTCTGTACAAATGTATTCCATTCACATCTGAAAAGTTAATGTCTTCTTGTGTAAGTGGGATATTTCAAAGCTAGATGAAAAGGAAACAAACAAAAACATCTGGGGGGGTCAGGTGACTGGTAAAAATTACATTATAAAAAGGTAAAAATATAATTCCATAGTTTGATATTTTCTCCTTCTTTCCCCCTGTTGTTGTCTCTCCTTTCTGGGTAAGCCATATCACCTAAATCTCACCATGCCCTTTCCCAGAGTGAATGAGCTCTATAGTAATCCTTGCAATGAAACAGACACCTGTTCCTATGTTCTGTTAAGAGACAACCTGAAACAGAAACATTCTGACCCAGCCCACAGTTCTTTATTTCTGTTGTATACTGTTTTTATAAATACCTTCTTTTGCTATTTAATCTGTCTTCTCATTTATTTTTGAAAATGTGAAGTTACATACAACAAGAATTATACTGAAGTAAGAATGGAGAATTTCACTGGAATGAGTAGATTCAAATATACATAACCCAGGGTAGATCCATTCTTAACAACCACATACCTTGAAATATTTCTGTATTTTTTTGAATCTTCACTTACTGCTTTTATTCTCAGGAAGGGAATCACACTCTCAAGAGTTGGAGAAATAAGGTGGGGTTCTGTTTGTTTGTGGTTTTTTGTTTGCTTTGTTTTTCTTAAATACACCTAGCCCTTAATGACCTAAATTTATTCTCCAATGAATTAATTGCCCATATACATACAAAGAGAGTCTCGATGATTTTTTTTTGCACTTCTGCATGAGCATCCTCTGAGTGGCTCTTCAGTGGGGCTGGGGAGGAAACAACAAAAAACAGGAAGAACTCAGTACCAAAATATGTCCATTAGAATGGAAAGAAAGTGACTGTGTAGCATACACCCACCTGGTCCTAACATAATTCCTTCACTGTGCACTAGCAGATTGTTCCCTTGCCCTGATTATGTTGCTGACATTATGCTCGTGAGGGAAATTCCTTTCTGACTCCAGATTTGATGAATTTATAATCCTGTTGATGTAAGCAAAACTCGCTGTACTTATCTAAGACCCAATTGTCCAACCAGTTCTACATATAGATGTCCTATTGAAGTAAACAAAATAGCACAGGAGTAGCTGAAAAGATGACTGCGACCCTGATATGGTTTCTGCTCTACAGCCACAAGTACAAGGTTACTTTAAACCAGTAGCACCCCTGAAAATGAAAAAAACCCCAGCCTGACCATTTTCTCCATCACCAGCTGCTGCTTCTACCATTCTCTGTACAGGCACACGTATTCATGCAGGAGCACAACTGAACCAGTTAAATTAAAATTAGCCTGGAAACAGAAGTATGTAATGTGCTTTTTAACCTACAACTCTTACCAATTTTCACGCATCTAAACCTTCTCAGCAGAAAGCCTTCAAAATTTCAGTACACTGTTCTGTTGCCTGACCTATCACACTGAACAATCACTGAAAAAAGGGAGACTCGTAACATGTCATTGCACATACCCAAGTAGTAGTTTACACTGGAAAAGTTTTTTTTTTTTTTCATGTGTTCTTTTATGATGGAAGATGGGACACAGATAATGTTTTGATTTGGAAATACAGCTGTGGTGCTTCATGAGAGCTGTAGATTAGGAACTTCATGGTTCTATTGTTTTCTGTTCACCAAGCTCTCTAGTCACACAAAAAAGTATTATACTTGATGGCACCTCCCCTTCTAGTTGTCTAGCTTTATCTTTCTGTTCCTGTCCAACTCCTAAGCTGAACTAACCGCAATCAGGGATTCAATTTTCTGTCCAATTGAAATCTCAAAGATCCAATTACTTCAGAGCAGTGATTACTGCTCATTCTCTTCACTCTCATACCTTGACCACAGCTGCTTTTAGATCTTCATCCTTAGGAATTCTTTGTCATGCTGTTTAGGGAGGTGGTTCTGCCTCAAAATTTAATGACTGTACACTGTTATCTTTCAGTTACTATGTCTTTGAACTTCAGTTCCAAGTGAAGGCAAGCCTCACACTCATACTGGAGTTTTTGATATGACCCAGTTCATCTTCTGCACCAAGCATAAATTGCAGATGACACAAAATTTCAGTCATAATGCTGTCAAAACTTGAGCCATGCTATGCACTACGCAAGTAAGAAGTGTCGGTTTTCAACAGGCCGTTACTAGGCCAGGTATCCTGGGCAACAGGAGGTCGGTGGCGGGAAGAACAATTGCCAAGAGTTGTCCATCACCACAGTCAAATAACTTAGTGATAATTAGAATTAGGGAAATCTAATTTCCCTGGATTTGTGCCATGAGGTTAATTGGCTCTGGCATCTAATCCCACAAAGGCCGTGGGACAAGCTAAAGCTGATCTCGCCCCGGCCGCTGCCATGGCGGCAGATCGCGATCGCCATCGCCACCCGCACCCTCTTCCGCTTCTCTTCTCTCACTCCCAGCACTCGGGGCAAAGGAGCGGATCGCTTCGCTGCTCCGACCGCAAACCGAGACGCCTGCGGAAGGGAGCGGCGTTTACCAGAATTGATTCCCAGTCGCCTCGAGGACCCGAGACAAAGCCCGCCCCGCGGCAGCCCCGTCACACACACGCACCTGCGCGAGGGGCAGCGGCGGCTCAAGGCGCGCGGCCGCCCCCGCGCCCGCTACGTAACCGGGCGCGGACGGGCCGCTCTACGCTTCAGGTGCGCGCCTGCCTCGCGCCGCCACCTGCCGCGGCCCCGCCCCCGCCTTTCCGGCCGCGGCCTCTCCGCCCGGGCCGCGCCTGCGCAGTTGGCGGCGGCGGCGCGGGGTTCGGAGCTGTTGCTGCCGGCCGGTGCCCGGGGAGCGGGGGCAACTGGCGGCAGCGGGGCCGATCCTATCCTGTCCCGGGCCGGGAGACCCAAGGAGCGGCGCGGGGCGCCCGCTGAGGAGCGCACGGCGCGGGACTATGAACTCGCGCAAAGGTACCGTGCTGTGCCGGGCGGCGGGGGCGAGAGCGGGGGGGCTGCGTGGCTGCCGCTCACGCCGGCTCCCGGCTATTCTCTTCTCCCCGGCAGTGCTGGCCCTGCAGGCCCGCCGGCGGCGGCCCAAGCAGTCCGCGGCAGCGGGCAGGAGGGACAAGCACCCGCCGTCCCACAAAAAGTGAGTACGGGGACCCCCGACACGCCGGGATGGAGCCTCTGTCCCCGGGACAGTTTCGTTGTCTGTACTTCCCCCACGCTTTCCCCCCCCTTCCTCCCCCTTTTTTGCCACCCTGTTGGTTTTTTTTTTTTTTTTTTTTTTTTTTTTTTTTTTTTTTTTGCCTGCTCAAGTGCCTCTGCATCTCTTGCTTTTTCCTGGAGGCTGTGGCTGCTTGTGCTCTGTGGCTTCACAGGCAGTGGGCTGAGGAAAGCAAAAATGGCAGCTGGACCCATGAACAGCTTTTGTACCTGTGCCAGGAACCACCTGGGAGCTGGACTTCCCCCTCGCACCTGGTCTTTTGTTAGCAGAGATGCATCTCTCTGGGCTTGGGCCCAAGCTCCCTGCAGGACAAAGCAGTGCAGATGAAAAGCTGGAGGCAAGGTGGATGCTGTCCCTCTGCCTGTCTGTCTGTCCTTTCTCCCATGTCCAGACCCCCCTGACTGCTCAGCCCTGACTTGTTTGCAGGATACTGCTTTCAGTGGCTCCCCACCAGCTCTGCATGATCATTTGTCCAGGTCAGGGAAAGGGGTCTCCCCAGGGAAAAGTGACTCAGCCTTGTTATTAGACATCAGAGACCCCACAAGAACAAGCCTGCTGGGTGAAGCCAAGGACGTGGGGCTCTGCCATGTGGGGAAGTCCAAGCATGTGCTGGTGATGTCAAGCTGGACCCCCACCACCCATGGCTGTGATTTGAGTCATGGCATGGTGGAAGTGCTGACGGTGGTCTCCAGCTGGCACAGAGCATCCCTGTAGTGGGCAGAGAGGCTTGAGGGTACCCAGTGGATGTTGCCGTGGTCCAGCACCAGCACATGGCTCTCCAGCTCCTTTGGGCAGGCACTGGAGGGACCACAGGACTCTTTCTCCATCCATAATTTCCCAGCTTTGTGACAGAGTGGCTTGGATGCTGGTTGTACTGAGGCAGACAGTGGTGCTGAACTGGGCAGGGGCAGGCAGGGTGCAGGGGGATGGCACCCGGAGCCTGCTGGGGGGCTTTTGGGGCCATGGTGGCATGAGGTCATCTGTGGGTGGGAGCTGCAGGCCGATGCACTTGCTCTCTCACAAAGCCCTGTTGGAATCAGGGCAGAAACCATCTGCCTGCAGCACAAGTGCACGTGGGAATGCACATGCATGTGCATGTGCACACAGCATCTTTGGCCTAGGAACAGGATCCAACCCCTTGGTGCTGCTGGATTATCTTTTCTCCTGCCTTATTTACCTGCCACCAGCAACATCCATCTGGGAGCTAAATCATGCACATCCCCTGCGTGCCAGCATCCCACAGCAGATGGGATGACTGTGCTGCTGGCTAAAGCAACAGGGATAGCTGGGCAATGTTCCTGTGTGTACACTCATGTGCCCCTCTGTGCACATATGAGCAAGGTTCTGTGTGTATGCAGGTCATTGTGCATCCATGGGCATGAGTGCTCTCCGTGGCATACCTGCTAAGTGGATGGGAGAAAGTTGCAGCACACGTGCTCCTTGTATGCATATGATCATGTACATGCACATACTGGAGCACGTACTGATACAGAACAAAGGGGCCACCCCACGGGGGTATGTGCAAGCACTTTGTGGGGTGCACGTGCTTCAGCCTGGGTCATTGTATTTATTTTTCCAAAATCTGTGTGCACAGACATGTGGGGGATGTTTTTGCCTGGTCCCAATGTGCCTGTGTTTATGATAAATGTTCCTGTACATATACGTGCACAGTTGTGTGCATATGTGGAGCACGCCTGTTGCATCTCTCTCCTGTGTGTTTAGCATGTACCCATGTCAGTTTGGGGAGGGGCGGTTCAGCATGATCCTGCCTGTTTGTGCAGGGCCAGAGCTGCATGTGTGCACATGATGGGTGCGGGTGAGCGTTGCTGCGATCTCCGTGCTGCTGCTGCTTCATGTGTTGCAAGCACTGAGTGCAGCTATGTTCAGGCACCCCTGCCTGTCTTGCTCTGCTGAAGGAGGGAAGATGGAGCAAGTACTGCACGGTGCCAGGCGTTTTTTTCTTCATAAACAAGGCTATTTGGGGCCAATTGGAGCATGAATAATTCCCACGGCAGCCAATGACTGAGTGCTGGCTCCGTTGCAGTGCTCGCCTGCAATGGAGGCCAGCCCTGCCAGGGCTGCGCATCGCGTCGAGGGGGAAGGGAGAGGGAGGGCTTAGCGCAGGGCTGGGGCTCCGCTATAAATCGAGGCGAGGGGCTGAGCCAGCGCAGAGCTCTGCTTCGCCCCAGACCGCTGCACAGCTGTGCCCCACGCCGGGACCCCGTGCTTGGCCCTCTCTGCCTGCGCATCCTCATCCTCCTGGTTCTTCACCATGCCCGAGTGCTGGGATGGGGTAGGTACCACTGTTCCTGTGCTCGCTGCCCACCCTTCCCAGGGAGTTTTGCCCCGGTACCTCCACCACTCGCCCAGGCTGCACCTCCGCACTCGGCAGCGCTTGATGCGGGCCAGGCAGGTGTTGGTGCAGGGAGGATCTGCTGCTGGGGAGCCCTCCCTTCCCCCAGCCCCACTGCTGCATCTATGACACACTGAAGGTTTCGGGGACGCATTGTCCTTGAGTGTGTCCTCCTCGCGCCCGGCAGAGATGCTGTGCCGAGGCCGAGAGGGAGTGAGCGCAGCTGCAGTGGCTGCACTGGGGCTGATTGCTGATGGGAGTGACAGGGGACGTGCTGCCCCTTCCCCACCCCCAGAGCTGTAGAGAGAGAGGGTCTCTTGCTGTTTTGGAAACAATCCCTCTGATGCTTTCCAGCCTCTGCGGTGGTGGCGACACCCAATGGCAACAGGCTGCCGCGGAGAGGGCGAGTGAGGTGGGAGCACTGCAGTGGCAAGCAGGAAACCGGGACAGGGCTGAGCTCTGTTAGGCACCTACGGTTGCTGTGACCCACCCTGTGCCCCTCCTTGCTGGGACTATGGGTTGTCAGTGTTCCCCCCTCCACCCCCACCTGCATTCCCTGCATCCCCCGCTTCTCCCCCAGCCCCACTCAACATCCCTGCAGCAAAGAGCAGGGCTCTGGTACCCAGCGATGCTGCAGAGGCAGGGATGTGCCTTGCTTGCAGGGGGGAGGAGGCGGGGAGGGGTAGCAGTGTGGGGGAAGGAGCTGTCTCCTTGGGCATGTGATTTTGGGATGAGATTGCAGGCTGAGTTGTTGAGGCTGTAATGGCAACCGTGAGCATGGGGATGGCAAGGTGACAGCCCTGTGCCCAGGATCAGGCCGCATGGATGCCTCCTGCTCTGTGACCTTGGGCCAGGTCTTTCCCCTGCCTCAGTTTCCCCATCTGCTGGGGGGGATGTTCCTGCTTATTGCCTGCTGCCCAGTACACCCCTGCGGCATGGAGGGACAGCCATCAGGGTCAGGGTGCCCTTCAGCAGCTGACGACTCAAGAACCCTTGAGCTGCCCTCAGGAGCTGCATCCTCCTGGGGACAGCAGATCTTGGTACTGCAGTGAGGAGGCCTTGTACTCAGGGTGGTTCCTCCCACCTGAGGCCTGTGTCCTTCAGAGTCCTTGGTGGTGTGTAACCCACAGGAGCATCCCCATACCCGCTCTCCTCCCACCAGCCCATCCATGGGGCTGCTGGGACCTGCAGCAAGGATCACGCTGCTTGGGCACCCTGCCAGCATCCCCTACCCTGCTTGGCACATGATGCTCCTGCACCCACCAGATCCCAGCTTTGAGGTCACTGCCAGTGTGGTGTCTGGCAGACATGGGCATCTGGAGGGGATCCCTGGTCCCTTGTCCCTGGGGGATGCCTTGGTCAGCGCCTGGGCTCCCAGACTTAATTTCCCTTGCTGGCTGGGTTCAGTGGCCCTGAAGGCAAGGCTGGAGCCCTCCCAGACAGGGAAATGGAGGCATGGGGCAGTCCTGGTCTCTATGGGGTCACAGCCATTTCAGATGAGGGATTTTAAAGTTACTTTAACTGTCATTTTGGGATCAGGCTGCAGCATTTCCCAGGGTGGTGTCCAGGGTCTGACCTCTGCCCATTTGTCCGAGGCACAGTGAAACCAGGCCAACTGGCCCATGCTGTGATCCCCACCCTGTTGCCAAAACTCCCTCAGTCTCAGGCCTTTGAAGATCTCCCGTGGCCCACCTGTCCTGTCCCGTGACCCTCCTTTCCCAAATCCTCTTCAGTCATCCCACTCCATGCCCTCCCATCCTGAAACAATATCCCTTGATCCCTTCACCTGTCCGATCCTAAATCCTATTATCCCATACCAAGTCCTCCCTTTTCCCTTCCCTGGATGAGATTTAGATGTCATTCTGCCATGCCAGGATGGCCAGAGCTGGGGGTTTTCTCAGGATGGCTGCTCCTCTTTCCTTTGTGCTCTCATGGGACCCAGCCACCACGGGAAGCAGTGATGAGGGGTAGGATGGCAGGGCAGAGGATAGAGAGATGAAGTGTGGAATGGCAGGAGAGTATGTCTTGTGGCAGGCAAGGGTCACCTTATCTCTCCTCTTCCCCCAGGAACATGATATTGAGACCCCCTATGGGCTGCTGCATGTGGTCATCCGGGGCTCACCCAAGGGGAACCGCCCGGCCATCCTGACATACCATGATGTGGGCCTCAACCGTGAGTGCTGGTCTCTGGGCCATACGGTGCAGGGGCAGGTGGGAATGAGCCTGGGCCTGCACAGGGTGCTGGAACATTGGCCAAAGTGCCTGGCTCAGCTCCTTTGCCCCTTCCCGTGGAGGGTCCCCAGGCTGCATTAGGTCTCCCCAGGCATCTGAAAGCACCACAAGAGTCTGGATGCTCAGTCTGAACCCAAAGGCCGGGCTAAGCCCAGCCAGGATGGCTTGGACACCCTGGTGCTGGCTGTCCACATGCCCATGCCAGGCAAGGACAGGGTATGGGGGGTGCTGAGTTGGTCTCCACTGCCAACACCAACCTGTTGGTATTCAGAGCCCAGACCTGGCTGGTGACGGGGCTTACTGGGGGCCAAATGAGATGAGGAATAGCAAGGACACCCATGGACAGGGAAGGAGGGACCTTGCTCTGGATGTAGGGATGTTGTATGTTCTGTTAGCCTGCAGCCTGGGACCTGTGCCGCAGAGCCTTGCCCCAGCTGTACACCCAGCTCAGCTGGGATGCCCAGTGCCCTGTGAGCAGGGAGAAGCTGCCCCCCACAGTAGCAGCTGATGCTGAGTGACTGACACGCTACACGAGCTGCCTCACCATCAACATCTCGAGGCCACATGTTCATTGCAATGGACCTTACATCCTGTCTCTCCCCTGTGTTTTTGGAGGGATGTCCCAGCACTGATGTTATGGGGCAGGACACCTCCAAGCCCCAGCGACGGCTGTATCTTGCTACAACAGTGGTGGCCTGTTCACAGCAGTGCTGCGGCTGTTTCTTTGTTGCCAAGCAAGGAGATTTGCAGCCATTTCTCAAATCCCATGTTTACTTGAGCCCTTTCTGGGGATTTTGGATAGGGCAAATAATACCCTGGGCTGCTAATCCTGCTGTCCGCTGAGTGGTCCTGCAGCTCTGGGCTTTGCATCCCTTAGTCCTATCCCTGCAAGCAGACAAGGCTCACTCCAAACTCCTTATTCTTCTGGTTGTTCATCACCATGCCTCCCAAAACTAGTAGTGATGCAGCCTTTGCTAATGGTGGCTGTAGTCTCTGTTGTGGGTATGAAGAGCCTGGAGAGAAGGGGATGGGAGGGATTTGGTGGCATGTCACCTCCACGTTGAAGGGCAGTGGGAGGGCAGGTGACCGCTCTTCATGCTCCCCTGGCCTAACAGGCCCCCAGTCTGGGGCGTTTGGTCTCTGATTCCTGCCTGCCCTTTGACAGACAAGCTTTGCTTCAACACCTTCTTCAACTATGAGGACATGCAGGAGATCACAAAGCACTTTGTGGTGTGCCACGTGGATGCGCCAGGACAGCAGACAGGAGCCTCACAGTTCCCTCAGGGGTAGGTGCCAGCTCTCTGCCCACTGGGATGTCATCTCCATGCCCATTGGGTTGTTGCTTCCTGGGCAGTCATGCCCTGCCCGTGAGTCTCTCCAAACTATGTCAAAACCTTTGGCAGCTGACTGCTCCAGGGCGGGCGATGGGGTGGTTTGCAGGTGGGTGGCATTTCCCTGCCCACTTTGGGCAGCCCAGCTGCCTGTTCCAGCTGTCTCACTCTGTGGGTTCTATAACCACTGTCCTGTGCCTCCCTGTGCTGCAGGTACCAGTACCCATCCATGGACCAGCTGGCTGCCATGCTACCCAGTGTGGTGCAGCATTTTGGGTGAGTCAGTTTCTTCTCCACAGCTGCTGGCTAAAGGGTGCTGGGCAGGGAGATGGGCAGGGGTCAAGGTTTTGGGGCTGGGGCAGTTGTCCCTGTAAGTTGGCACCCTGCATGTCTTCTTGTGCTCCATGCTGCGAGTGGAGAGGTGCCATGGGGAACTCGTGCTGGAGCCCACTGTCCCCCCCAGCCACACCTCTGCTTTCCAGGTTCAAGTACGTGATCGGGATCGGTGTTGGGGCAGGAGCCTACGTGCTGGCCAAGTTTGCGGTGAGCCTGGGGCTGGGATGGGCTGGCTCTGATTTGCCTGTACCTGCTGTGAGCCCAGGACATGGGGCAGAACAGTGGGATGGCAGTGCCATGGCCATGATAGTCAGGCAGTCTTGCCACAGGTCTCCCATCACTCCCAAGACAGGGCCACATCAGCCTTGTGCAACACCTACTCAGGGTGCAGCAGTGCTGGTGGGGGGCTGCCCTGGGCACCTCTCCCCTCCCTGCTGAGCATCGCCCCTCTTGCTCACTGCAGCTCATCTTCCCCGACCTGGTTGAAGGACTGGTCCTCATGAACATCGACCCCAATGGCAAAGGCTGGATTGACTGGGCAGCTGCCAAGGTGGGTAGGGCCCTGACCTCCCCCTCCTGGCCTTGGCAGCTCACCAGGGCAGGAGTCAGGCACAGCCATGGTGTAACTCTATGTGCTCCCTCCACAGCTCTCTGGCCTCACCAGCACGCTGCCGGACACTGTCCTGTCCCACCTGTTCAGCCAGGTAAGGGATGCACCTCCTGCCAGCACCTGTCACTGGTCCCCTACCCAGTACCTGAGCCGATTCACCCAGGCCATGCCCTGCCCTGCCTGACAGGTGCTGCAGTGCCACTGGACCTGCCCCATGCCCAGGGATGGGGTTAGCCAAGCCCTGCCTGCATCCCTCCTGCCTTGACAAGCGTGCGACCCGTGCCTGCACCCTGCCCAGGCACAGTGCCCGCAGCAGTGCTGTGCCCAGCCATGTTGCCCAGCATCTTCCCCCTCTGCCCTACTGGCCAGCATGGCATGGGCAGCTCTAGAGGAGTGGGGTGTCTCTGTGGCACCCGGCGATGCCTGCCCTGATCTACCTCCCCTGCCGACACAGGAAGAGCTGGTGAATAACACGGAGCTGGTGCAGAGTTACCGGCAACAGATCGGCAGCGTGGTCAACCAGTTCAACCTTCAGCTCTTCCTCAACATGTACAACAGGTGAGCACCTACTGGTAGGGCTGCCCCTCGCCTGCACCAGGGTGAGGGGCCGCAGCACAGGTGGGTGGGCCTGATGTCACCACAGGACCCCTGACCTCTGTTGGGTGCTGCCATCACCCTCCTGCACAGCCAGACAGTGGTGCTGCCCAGGATTGCAGGAGTGGTGGTACCTGTGCCAGAGCCTTGCCATGTCCCAGAGCCCACAGCCAAGGGTGCACATCCCCTGGTCTCTTCCTGCACTGGGTGCTGCTGGCACAGGTATGGGGAAAGAGGCAGAGATACCGTCTCATGCATACGGGGGATGGGAGCCTGGCTGCTCTGCTGGGTGCTGCATCCCCTCGCATGGGGTCTGCTCAGGTCATGGCAGAGGTGGCTGTGGGGTCCTCCAGCCACAGGATGTTGGGACAGCAGGGCTTGATGCTGCTTTCCAGAGCTGGTGGTGCCCCAGCTCTTGCCCTATGGCATTGGTGGTAGCAACTGCCCATGGGCTCACACTGGCCCTGTTTCTCCTCCATCAGCCGCAGGGACCTGGACATCAACCGGCCTGGAACAGTGCCCAATGCCAAGACGTTGCGGTAAGAGTCGTGCTGGCATGGTACAGGGGATCTCGGGGCAGTGGAATCCACCCAAGCCAAGCCCTGACTGTGCCCCTTCCTCCTCTCACTTCCAGCTGCCCTGTGATGCTGGTGGTTGGAGACAATGCACCTGCTGAAGAGGGGGTGGTGAGTGATGGGGTAGTGCCTGTGGAGTGGCATGCAGAAGGTGCCCACACATAAGCATGGTCATGTTCACTGCCTGCTAAGACATGTATGAGCTCCCATGTGGGGTCAGCGGGCTCATGTGCAAACCTCCATGCTTGTGTGGGCATTATGCATGTGCATCTGTGCGTGGTTGCCACACCTGGGAAACCTCTCCTTCCTCATATGCCCAGATGTGCTCACAATGTGCTCAGTCAGATGTGTTGGCCCGCAGGCACACTCTGCTCAGCTGTGTGCACCCCAAGAGCTGCTGGCACATGCGTGTGCTTGCACACACCCACAGGGTTGTCCACACTTGCACAGTCAGCCACAGGTACTGTGCAGGTGGCCGTGTTTGTATGTAATGTGTAACTGCATGCACACAGCCCCTCCTCCAGCATAGGTACCTCTATGCATGTGCACATGAGCACACTTGTGGGCTTGTACACATGCATATGACACACAGGATGCCTCACCAGACCCCTTCCCCACTTTCTAGACCCCACCCTTGCCCAGATGCTGCCTGTCAAGGGGAAGGTCCTCCCTATCCCATGGCAAGGGATGATGGTTCTGCAAGCTCAGGGTTTGCCTAGTTGTGCCAGCTGGAGTGCCATGGGCCAGTGGTAGTACCTGCGAGCAAGTTCTCCCAGGCTTGGGACACCCCAAGGTGCTAAAATCATCCCTCTCACCTGCAGGTGGAGTGTAACTCCAAGCTGGATCCCACCAACACCACATTTCTGAAGGTAGGCGGGTGGGTCCGTGCTGCCCATGAAGTGCCCCTTTGCCCTCTGCCCCAGGGTTGCAGGATGTCCCCATCTCCCCATTCCAGGTCTATTTGGGGTCGCACTGGGGGAGCAGGGTAGCCCCAGCAGTGGCATCCTGCCAGTGTGCACCAGGGGACAGGGTGGGTGGCAAAGGTACCCTCCCCAAAATAAGCAGGACCTTCTCTCTGCAGATGGCTGACTCCGGTGGGCTGCCCCAGGTCACACAGGTGAGCCCCCAGAATTTCCCCACTTAACTGGCTATACTGGGCCCTGAGACATGAACTGGTGCTGTCTCTGGCTAACAGGGGATGGGCGGGGGTGGGCACAGGGGTATCGTGCAGGGGCTGCCAGAGGCAGCTCAGGGTGGAGCAGGGATCTCGGCCCCAGCGCTGTCTCACCGGGTCCTGCTCTCTCCCCGCAGCCCGGCAAGCTGACCGAAGCCTTCAAGTACTTCCTGCAAGGCATGGGCTACAGTGAGTGCCAGGGCTGGTCATGGGGCTGGTGCGTGCCTGTGTGTGCATGTGTGCCAGTGTGCACGTGTGTCCTGCCACGGGAAAGGAGCTGGGCTCCCCTACACACCCATCCCGATGGATGAAGAGCTCATGGTGCGTCTGCACTGTTGTGTGTGCAGGTGTACAAGGTGTCTGACTGTGTGTTCACAGGACCGTGGGGTGTACAGGCTTTGTGGGCACACAGTTATGTGTACAAGGACTCTGTGCATGCATACGTGTGTGGACAGGGTCTCTGTGCACGCGTGCAGAGCCCATGTGCACAGGTCTGTGTGTGTGTGTACAGGCATGTGTGTGGGCAGGTCTGTGTGCATATCCATGTGTGTGTGCAGGTCTATCTACACCCAAGTGTGTGTCTGCAGGTCCGTGTGCACATGTGTCTCTGCGTGTAGGTCTGTGTGCATGCATGCAGGTCTATGTGTGTGCAAACATAGGGCTGGGTGGGAGCTCCTGCCTCAGGAAGGGGCGAGCGGGGCTGATGCTCTCTTTCTGCCCTCCCTGTCCTGCTCCCGCTCCACCCCTGACAGTCACCCACCTGAAGGATCGGAGGTTGAGTGGAGGCACAGGTACCGCTCAGTGCTGCTCAGGCCGTGCCTGCTGCTGCATGGTGCCCGCCTGGCCTGTGCCCTCGAGCTGCCTGGGCACCTTTGGGAGCAGCCTGGGTGTGGGGCTGGCCCTTCCCAGCCAGATGCCCCCTGCCTCGCTCTGCTTTGCCTGAGATAGCACCCTGAGCCAGGGCTGGAGGCTGAGAAATGGCATTCAGAGAAGTGCCCCCAGTTGCAAGCACAGTCTCAGCAGTGTGCCCACTGTTCCCTCCTCCAGCAGACCAGGAGCCATGCCCACTAGGCATCCTGGTTGGAGGTGGGTCTCACATTCCCTGCACACCCTCGGGAGCCAGGAGAGCTTCTGTCTCACGTCACTTCTTCCCTGGAGCATGGCGGCCAGATGTCTCCAGTGCTTCATACCCAGTGGTCTCATGCCCAGGAGATGTGCCGGGTGTTCAGCCTGTCCCAAGGCTTTGCCCCGCTGTCCCTTGCCAGCCTGGAGCTATTCATGTTGTCACAGCATCGCATGCTGCAAGCTTGCGCCCGGGGTCATTCATGTTGGGTAACAGGACCAGTGGCTTTGCTTGTGTGGGGCAGTATTGGCGCAGGTCCTGGTGGATTTCAGAGGGAGTTGAGCACCTCAGCTGTCTCTCTGTGCCCGTGCAGTGCCATCTGCCAGCATGACCCGCCTGGCACGCTCCCGCACGGCCTCTCTCACCAGCGCCAGCTCAGTGGATGGCACCCGCCCACGTGCCTGCACCCACTCGGAGAGCACCGAGGCCATGGGGCAGATCAACCACACCATGGAGGTATCATGCTGAGGTCCACGCCCGGCGCCAGTGTCTCCTCCAGAGCCATCTCCCATCCATCAGCATCCTGCCAGCACCTACCTGCCCCGTGGATGTCCTCCACCAGGGCCCTTGCTCCTTCGGGGTCAATTTATCTTCTTCGGCATTGGCCTCATCACCTTATACTGGAGAAGGAGAGGGGCTTCACTTCACTGCCTCTTGGCTCCAGCTCCTGGCTTCATCCAGCAGTCACACATGGTTCTGCATTGGTCCTCACCCTCCCTATCATCGGCTTGGCCCTGGCTTGGGAGGATGGGTGGCAGGGGGCGAGGGCCAGGGCCAGGAGGGGGGAGCAGAGGCAGGGAGATGAGATGGGGACAGGATGGTGGAATGGAGCAGGGCAGCAGGCTATGGGTAGGACATGGACAGGACACAGGAGGTAGGTTGGTCCCCTAAGGTCAGCTGACAGTTGGCCAAACCAGAAGGAAGACAGGAACAGGGAGCAGCACTCACTGGGAGGTCCCTGGGTCCTTCCTGGGCATGCAGCTCCCATTTCTCCCTGCCAGACCTCCCTGGGGAGAGCACACCTAGGACCTGTTGCCCCAGACCTGGCCAAGCGTTGTGAGAAATTGCACCCTAGACTGTCCCCTCACCCTGGTCATGTACCCTGAGGGCTACCCTAGGGGGTAGGAAGAGAGTGCTTAGCCCTGCTCCAGAAGTCATCAGGGCAGGAGGGTGGCATGGGGGTCCCTCTGCCCATGCCCTCACCCAGGGTGGCACTTCCTTGGTCCCTTGTTGCAAGGACAATCACCACCTGCCACCAAAAATGCAGCAGGGGAGGAAGGGGGGCTGTGCACCCTGGTTTGCTCATTCCTTGCAACACCAGTAGTTCCACTCCCAGCTCTTGGGCTGAGGTCAGCAGGGTTCAGAGGCTACTGGTTTTGGGGATGTCTCATGGCAAATCCCTCCTCCAGTTTCACCTCAGCCCATGGGTGTCACTGAAGTGGAGCTATTAGCAATAAGATGAGACTCTCCCCTGCCTCCACAATGCTGGAGAGCCCTCGGCACTCTCTGCCCTGCAGGGTGCATCACTGGAAGGTGCTGGCAGTGTGGGATTGACCCACAAGACATAGAGAGAACTCTAGCATCTGGCTTTGCCCTCAGGATTGCTTTGCCCACAGAGCTGGCCAGATCCACCATGGCCCCCCAGATCCACACTTGCCACCCCCAGCATCTCGCCTGCACACTGAGCAAGGCGTCTCTCAAGGGCTTGGCTCCCCCCGAGCTGTTGGGCCCCATCCGGCCACCGGTTCCAGGTGGATCCAACCTCTCGTGCTTGGCAGGGGGAGCTGCGTCATCACATAACCCCGGCATTGGCCTCTCAGTCTCTGTTGCCATCCCTGGCCCACCCCAAAGGCAGCAGAGCCCAGCTCCTCCAGCACCAAGGGTAAGGGAGCCGCCAGCTCTGATGGTGGATGCTCAGGTCTTTGTGGTTAGTCTGCAGGGAACCTGAGGAGGGACCAGTAGGGGACCTGTCAGGTGACATCTGAGTCAGCAGAACCAGCCTGCTAGGAGCAGGTCCCATCCAGCCCCCCAAAAGCACTTATCCCCCAGACCCTGTTCCTACTCCTCAGCGAAGGGGCACAGGGGTCCTGGGGCTCCTAGTGAGTGTACAAGGGCTTTTGGCCCTGAGACCCACACCCCACCCACCGCCTCTCATATTGAATGGCCACCCAAAAACACCAGTGTCCCCATTGTCCCCCACTTTGTTCTGCTGTGTGCTTCCTTCTTGGTGTGACTCTGAAAGCTACATAGCTCCTTTTTACTGTAGATTCTGCTGCGATCTTTTGTTTTCTCAGTGTGTCCTTCCAGAAGATAGATATAAATACGTATACATAATATATAAGGGTTTGTCCAATCCCTGACCTTTTTAGGTTGATTCCCCTTTGCATTCTTGTCCAAGTGGTGCCGCATGGTTCCCCTGGAGGTGGTCTGGCCATGCTTGCCTTCAGTTCCTCACCTTTGTTTTGTTGGTGGGTTTGGTTTTCCCTCGTGGTTTGTTCTTTTGAGGTTTTGTTTTGTTGGTTTGGGGTTTTTTTTGTTAGTTTTCCTTTTTTTCCCCAGTCACAGCAGAATTTAATGCATTTTCCTGTCTGAGTGCAACCTGGTTTTGTCACAGTGGCATCAAGGCTGCAGCACTCATGAGACAGCAATATGTAAACCAGATTTATCTAACCTGTTGCTGTAGAGAGGATTTACTGTGTTGGAAAAAACCCAACAAACTAATAAAGATGTTAAGAACCTGCTGTGTTCTTTTCAACATGCTGCAGGGAATGCTGGGCCCCATCCTGGGCCTGCCTGCTGAGATCTGGCAGGCAGGGAGGACCAGTGGGGGCTGCACTGCTGGGGCAGGGGACCAAGGTGCTCATGGAGGAGAGCCAAGGACCCCAGTGTGTATGTGGAGGGGAGCTGTGCAGTACTTAGGCTTTGGGGCAGCTGTAGGCAGAGTGCCTTGGTTTTGGGAGTGGATGTGGACTGGAAAGTTGTGGCACAACTTTTGGTTGGATCCAAGGGTGCTCACTGGGGAATGGAAGACCTGTGGCTGCACAACTTTGGGAATGAGCAGGGTCCTTGGGACATGCAACTTCCCTGTCCTCTTCCAGGACTTCAGGCTCCCTGTTTGTCTCCCCATCAAGGTCCGAATGTCCCAGGCCACAGACCTTTCCAAGTACATGAAGCCCTTCCTGGGAAGGATCCCTTCCCTGCTTCCTAGACCTTGTGGGAGTCAGGAACCCCCACACCTTGCTATCAGTCCTAGCCAGCCCTGACACACCCCTGCCTTCCCTATCCCTCTCCTTGAGGAAGAGGGACCTTGAATTTCCCCCCTTGCCCCTGACCCCTTCCCTTGTTACTCTTCCACCACATGGCCAATACACATTCCCACACAGCTCCCCCGTGGGTGCTGCAAGCCCAGGGTACCCCTATCCCTGGCCTTCCCTTGATCCCCCTTAGGGTCCTGTTCCCCTGGTAGCACCCTGGAGCCATGCAGGGCATTGGGGCTACCCCAGGGCCAGTTGCCTGCCTCCTTCTGCCTTCACTGTCCTGCTGCTGGGGCTGTTCTGCATCTGGACTAGTCCTGCAGCTGGGCTCACTGAGGTGGGCAGAGGGTCAAGCCATCAACAGAAGCAGCAGCTCTGCCAGGGTCCCCAGAGACATGCCGTGGGGATTGCTGATGGAAATCATGTCAAGCACACAGGTCACACATCATGTTACATTCCCTTGGGATGGTCTCTTCACTGACTGCTTATGGTAGGTTTGAATCTCTCTGAATCATCTTTTTCAGGACCAGGTGCAACACAGAATATATCATCTATAGCCAGCTTCATAATTTCTTTATAAACTGCTGGTTCTAGCAGTTCTTCAGAGATCCACACTACCAAGCCAAGTGTTTATTGTTCCACCTCCCACCTTTTCCTTCACTGTCATCACTCCTTGCAGACTCTTCCTTTCCTCCCCCAGGAGCCCCCTGAAGCATGGGTGGCGTTGTGGGCAATGCCTGCAGGTGGTGCTGCGCCCTTGCGAACAGGCCCAAAAGTTCCCGGACAACTACACTTGATTCCCTTCTTAGCTGTTCTACTCAATTCATTGTTCGTACTGATGATAAAAAACCCTTTCTCGAGGTCTGAATACCTGGTTTCAATATCACTGAAGGAGTGAGAGCTAAATTCTGACGGTCTCTCTGGTCCTCATTGCCATGGGTTTCAATGGGAGCTGTTTGCCGAATCCCCCTTCTACATGGACTGGAACCAGTGGGTGTAAGGGGCCTAACTGTTGGAAAAGTCTCAATTCTTGAATCAGTAAATCTAATGTGGTCTCCTGCTGTTCATGCTGCTCCCATGATTTACCCCTTTTAATCAAGTTGTATAAAGGGTGGGCAATAATAGAAAAGCCAGGGATGTGTTTGCGCCAGAAGCTTAAAGTCCATATAACTTGCTGTAATTCCTTTTTACTAGTTGGATTCTGTCCATGTTCTGACATCTTTTCCAGGGTGTTTGGGGGGAACAGAGGAAGGAACTTTAATCCACCAGACCCCCAGGAATTTAACTTCCTGTGCTGATCTTTGACACTTGGATGGTGAAATATCTAGTCCAAAAGATGACAATTTTTCTCATATATTTTCCATGGCTTGCCTGACCTCTTCAGGTTTTCCCCCTCCCATCAATATGTCATCAATGGATTGATACACCTGACAGACTAGAAATCTCTGCTATAACCTTTGCCAAGGTGCTGTGGGCAGTAGTGGGAGAGTGTTTATATCCCTGAGGTAACCTATTAAAGGTATACTACTGTATTCCCTTCCAAGTGAATGCAAACTAATCCTCGGGAAGACATGTCAATAACAACAAAAAAGCCACCATATTTTACTTATTTATTCGTTATAATTGGTCAATGGAGGGGGGATTTACCACTGGGAAACTCAAAAAATTGGGGAAAACCAGCTGAATCCTGGCAAAGCTTGGCCTAGACTCAGTGGCAGCACCAGCTATGCTGACTCATTACCATAATTATTCTCATTATTGATAATAGGAAATGCGTGGGCATTTCCTGCTGCTGGAACCACCAGCCTCCTTGAGAACTGGGTGGAAAAGAGGTGATTTTGGTGGAAAGATCCTTCCAAGCAGATTATGTTTACAGCCACAGCACCAGGGGTAGTGTTTTTGTGTCCTCTCCAGTGCAGGCTGGTCACCGGTGTGGGTGCACTCTTGCTGCAAACACTGCAGGCAAAGGGTTTCTCACTTGTGCTGGGTGAGGCTGGAGCTGTGGCTGAAGCTCTTCCCTCAGTCACTGCAGTGGTACAGCTTCTCACCGGTGTGGGTGAGATGGTGCCAGATGAAGGTGGATTTGTCAGCAAAGCTCTTGTTGCAGCTGGTGCAGGTGAAGAGCTTCTCACCAGTGTGGGTACAATGATGCTGGGCAAGGTTGAAGCTGAGGCTGAAGCTCTTGCTGCAGTCGGGGCAAATATTTGACTTCTTGCCAGTGTGGGTGCGCAGGTGCTGGTTAAGGTTGCACCTGCAGCTGAAGCTCTTGCCGCAGTCACCACATGTGCACAGCCTCTCACCAGTGTGGATGTGGTGGTGCTTGATGAGGTTGGAGCTGAGGCTGAAGCTCTTGCCACACTCCTCGCAGGTGAAGGGCTTTGCATCATTGTGGGCCAGCATGTGCTTCACCAGGTCCGTGCAGTGGTCAAAGCTCCACCGGCACTCACTGCAGATGTTGTTCGTGACAGCAGCAAACGGCAGCTTCTCCTCATCACCACACGGCCCGTGGAGAGGCGGACGCAGAGTTGCTGGTTGCAGCTGAAGCTGTAGCTACAGCCGCTGTAGGCATACGGCATCTTGTCAGTGTGGACATGATGGTGCTGGAAGAAGTAGGAGACACGGTGGAAGGGCTCATCACAGTACTTTCAGGCAAAGGGCTTCTCACCGATGTGGATGTGACAGTGAGCGGTGAGCTTCGAGCGCCATCTGAAGCTCCTGCCGCAGCCGGCGCAGCCGTACGGCCTCTCGCCGGTAAGCACGTCAGAAGGAACTATCCGCGGGCACCCAGTGCTGCACTGAAGCCTTCTAGAGCTTCAAACCAAGTCTCAGAGGGGGATCTCAGAATGGTATCACCCCGGTCGCGGTCTCGACGCCCCCGTCGGCCGGGGAGCACTGGGTTTCTTCTGCCCGGGGACGGGGTCGCCGGGGGGATGCGATGCCATCCCCGAGCGCCTTGCCGGGGGGTGCGACCTCCTCCCCGAGGACAGCTTCTCGGGGAGTCGTGCGTGACGCCGCTTCCACCCGCTGTGGGGTCAGGCAGTGCCAGTGCGCCGGGGCAGGCACAGGGGGTCGTCTCCTGCCCCCCGCCGGGATGGCCCGCGACAGGTGGGTCGCCGCCAGGACAGAGACGGCCCATCCCCGGGGCTCTCCCGATGCTCTTCCAGGGCATCAGCGCATCCTGCCAGGACAGCGGGGCCCAGGGGCCGCCGAGCGGCTGAGCCGAGCCGAGCCGAGCCGAGCCCACCCGAGCCGAGCCGAGCCCACCCGAGCCCACCCGAGGCAGCGAATCGCCC
>JAAGNO010013395.1:0-21968 GCA_033439905.1 Ceryle rudis | reverse complement strand
CCGGCCTCGGCCTCGCTCCGGCCCGGCTGTCCCCCCCCCTCCCCGGCTGCCCCCCGCCCCGGCGCCCGGTCCCGCAGCTCCGGCCCCTCACCTCCGACTCGTCCCACACAGACGCCATCTCTCCTCCGCCACGGAGCCAGCGAGCGCACGGGGCGGCGGGTTCGGGGCGGCAGATTCCTCACTGCTGGTCCCGGGAGCGGAGCGGGAGGCAGCAGGCCAGGCGGCTGGGGGGCCCCGCGCACCCTTTTCTCGCCGGGCTCGGACCGGCCGCGGCTTCGCCGCGGACCCGCCGCGCCTCGAGCGGCCACGCGATCTGTCGAATCTGCGCGCGGCAGGCAACGACCGCTCAGGTCACGTGCGCCGGCCAAATCTGCTGAGTGATGGCCCCGCCGCCATCTTGGAGCGGGGCAGGGCCCGGGCCGGGTGGTGCTGCCCCCCCGGCGACGCGGCGGAGGTAGGCGGGCGCTCTCCCGGCCACTGCCTTTATTACCATCAACCCCGTACAGAGCAGCGAGGGCGTGGAGAGGGCCCCAGTCGGCCCCGCCGAGACCGACCCTGCTATACACCCCGCCCCCCCGGCTCGCCAGGCACAGCCTGAAGGGCCCTGGGCGCGGCGGGGGTCCGTGGGCCCAGCGATCCCGGAGGCGCAGGCCGAACCCCGCGGTCGGGTCAGACGTAGCCGGGCTTCACGGACAAGCGGTGGCAGTTGGGGCAGCCGCGGGTCCCGTTGGTCTGGAGGCACCTGCAAAGGGAGGAGGGCGGTCGGGGGGGGGCTCTGCGGGCGGAGGCGCCCCCGGGCCGCTCCCGCTGCTGTTCTGTGTGTTACCCCCGACGAGCTCCCGCCGTCACCGGCAACGAGCGGATCGCGTCCCGAACGGGTGCTTCTCGGCACGTTCCTCCACCCGAGTCAGTTGTGAACTGCAGGCAAACCCCCCCCCCGCTCATCCGTCACCTCTCGCTGCCCTAGAGTTTGACCCTAACTTTGGGCTCGGCTGAGGCTGCCATTTTTAAATTCTCTTATTTTCAGAACTAGATGGTTTGTTTCTTCTAAAAATAAATTGATGGCACAGCTTCTGTCAGGGTAGTAGCACAGTAACAGACCGAAAAACTTCTTCACCTCCATGTACCTCTAGACATGAAAGTGGGGGGATTCAGAGTAAGAATCCAAACTGCCCCTGGCAGGGAAGAACTGATTGCCCAGTAGGAATTAAATCTGTGCAGGGGGCTAAGCACCTACAAGGTGAGGACATCAGTGAACAATCATTTTGAGGGCAGAAGTGGGAGGCAGGATGGCTCAATCTCTCCCTGCAACGTGATCCTGCAGGGTACAGGTAAGCAGGACAAAGGCCTGGAGAACAGCATGCATAGGGCTGTCCTGCTCTGGGCACCAACAACTCTTCCCTATGCCTAATGTCACAAGGATCTTTAGTAGTTCCATCTCATTACTTTAAGTGGAAGAAATGGGAGCAAGGCAGCGCCTGGAGCTGGTTGTTTTTCTCCCCAATGGACTCTCCACACATGCCACAGTACAGCTCCATCTCCTCCACACATTCATGGAACTTCACGACGTGGTCACGCAATTCTCGTTGCTGTCCCTTTGTGCGATAGATCCTTTCACACAGGCAGTGGAGCTTCAGCAGGCCAAGCTGCATGTCAAGGGCAGAAACATAAAAGTGAAGACAGGCCAGTAACAGGAGTGGAAACCAGTAGAGCCCCATCAGCCAGTGAGGGAAACACCAGCGCAGAAAGCAGCCCGAGGGATAGGATCAGCCATAAGGACACCTGGTGCCTCCACTCTTTTGTCATTAACTCTACTTGTCCACATCACAAGAGGCAACACCAGGTTTGAGGCACTATGCAGCCCTTTCACCACTGTGGCTTTCCTGAGCTACCCGTGACAGAGATGGTGTTCCACTCCCCTTTGCCTCCAGCCAGCACACAGTCCAGCTGCTGCTCAGGCTGAGGTCAGAAGGACTGAGTTAAAAACTTCTGGGCTGAATAAGCCTATAATGAACCAGTCTGAAACCACAGTAACAAGAATGGAAGGGCCTTAAGGATGGCATGACCTCAAAGGTCAAAATAATCAGAAACAATACACAGCCATTAAGAGCAGTGTCTAAAGACAGTAAAATTCTGTCAGCCTTTGTAGCTAATGCCTCGTTCTGGCTTCTTTACATATGCCAGATTTGGACAAAGATCAAAACATCAAGGCGTCCCCAGCATAAAGTAACCTGTTGTTACTTTAATACTAAAACCACACCTCTTGGAGAAAAATTTCAGTGTAAATGTAGGACCACTTTAGTAGAATAATTCAAATAATTGAGGGAGCATGTACAAAGATTGATGTGCTGTAAAAATCACATAACCAATCATATTTAACTTCTTTGTTGTTTGTACTGTATATAAACTGCTGCTGTTTGAGCTCACAGGGGCTGGATTTGTGATTTATCACCCAGCATCCAGCAGAACTGAACTAAAGCAAATAACTCTGTGTCTCGACTGGCTTTGTTCACTGGAAAAAGGACCCTTTTTTGGGATCTACAAGGGCAGTAATATTTTTCAAGACAAGCCCCCTAATTCTCTAGCTCTCTGCTTGTCTCATACCCCATTTTTGCTGCTTCCTACTTCCCTTTGTTTATCGCACTGCGGCTCCTCCCTCATTTTCAGACCCACACACTGAAAATCATCTGTGCAGCTGCCCACAACTAAATGCTTCACAACAACGTAAGCCCCAGGCATCAACTTGTTAGTGCAGACATGTTAATAAGCAATAAAAAGTCTGGATAATTCCAACCCTTGGCTTCTTAAGCTGCCTGACAGAAGCCCACAGACAGTGATGAAGAGAAGCTGTAGGATCTTACCTTGTTCCCTAGTCCCTCTGCCAGCTCCTGTGCCTTTTCAATGCTCTCCAGAGCCTGTGAATGAAAAGCATGCTTCATCAGGTCTCGCCCTGACCTATCAAACCCAGACTTGTAGGAATGCCCTGCGGGAATTATTAAAAGAACGTGGTAAAGCGGTACAGAACAGAATTTGGCTATGCAAGCATCACTGCAGTGCTGGAGATGCACAACTGTCTAGTGGATTTTCCTCCCCTCCCAGAAGTTCATCCATAAGAAAAGCCTGGTTTCTGAAAGACCACAAATAGCCCAAGAGCTGCATTTCTGTTCCAGCTGCGCAGTGCCAAGCAAGGCTGTGATACTGGCAAAGGCTGGTATTTCCCAGCAGAAAGGCGGCAGTTTTAGACTCAGTCACATGTGCTCAGTGGGCTTGGGGTGAAGTACGAGCACAGCCAAGCCTTTTCCCCATCCCACCCCACAGGCTCGATAATCGCTGGGCAGCTCCCATTTCACTTGTACGGGAGGGGAGGAATGGGATCAGCATCTCCAGCACACCACGCTCCTCCATTTCTCCCCTGCTCTTCATACACCCACTTTGTCCTACTTAGGCAGGGTGTGATGGATGTAGGAGTGTGCTGCTCTCCCTCTTTTTCTGTCTGAAGGGAAGTATTTAGCACAGCAGCTGTCATGCCAAATGAGCCCCTGCTTTCCCTTGGATGCCACAGTGTTCCTTGCTGTTCTAACCAGCAATCTCTGTTCTCTGTTGAGATCTGCTTCGGATTTGTCCAAGGGGAAGAAGAGGTCTCCCCTTGTGATGCACTAGCTTTCAGGAGGAGTATTATAAAATTTCTACCCTATAATGTGTCTTTCCTGCTATTCCAGGAGAAGGGGGCTGGATGAGATGAAGAATGTACACTGGATACAGGGCAGATGGCGTTAGACCTGTGGTGGCAGCAACAACCTAGGATAAGGGACTCATAGAAGACAGAAGCAGGAACTGCAGGTGAGCAGGTAGAGCATAGCTGAGAGCTGCACCTAGGAAGAGTGACTCTGCACTCAAATTAACAGCCAGGACTAAGAACCAAAGTGAAGCATGTGGGGTTGGGCAAGAGATGCTGAGAAGTCCAGTGGACCGTTTGTTCTGGACAGGAATGCACAGGAGTCCAGGCAAGCAGGCTGTGACAACCTGCAGTAGTACTGACTATATGCAAGTGAAAGGAAAGGGACTAACTGGCTGAGGAGCCTGGGAAAGTGGAGGAATCTAGGACAAGAACAGGAAACTTAGCAAATGGCTTTATTAGGTAACTGATATGGGGCTAAGTAGTGCAAGAAATGGAAACTGGGACTGGGAAGTTGAGGAACATGCAGAGCTGTGACATTTGAGGTGGTCACATCTGGAGCATAAGGTTCATGAACCACCAGGGCAGACTTCTCTCCAATGCTTAGAACAGAATACAAGATTCACCGATTCATTCTCCTCTTTTGTAGGTTTTGGTGAGATCAGGAAGCCGTGCAAAGCCCTCACCAGGCTCTCCCAAGCGGGAACTGCTTGTGAAATCAGAGGGTGGCAATGGCTGGAGGTGTGATCAGTGGATGCAGTGGTTTGATGAGTGCTCTGAATATTCTCCCATGTAGGGGCCTACGTGCTGAGTCCTGTCACATTCTTCTGAGATATGAGGCTGGGAAGGGATTACACTGAGCAAAGTTTTAAGTCCACCGTTTCTTCTTCCATTGCAAACAGTGTTTACTTTCTGAAATTGCAAGGTGTCCCTCACCCAACTGATTCCCTGCCATAGGCAACGTAGATGCTGACAGCAACTTGAACTTGCCGCTTGATTTCTTACTATCTGGGATGCTCTGTTTGAGCTAAAATTCTTTCTCTTTTATTGGTGGTAGGAGTGAATCTTCATCACATCTGCACCCAAACCAGCATCCTGATGTGGCACTGGGCAGGCATACCGGGTTGTGAAGCACTACTTCAAGGCTAACCTTTGAGGATGTCATTCTGCAGCCCTGTAACATCCCTGCAGTGCAATCTCCTGCATCTGGATTTGAACACAGGTACACTGCTGAGCATTTTCAAAATAAGTCACCTGCTTGCACTAAATTGACTGGTTGTCAGTTGTCAAAAACCAGATTATCTTCTGCTCTTGTTTCTCTGTTTCACATGACAGTTTATATACCTTTGTATATGAACTATTCCTGTATAGTTTCTTTAGGATTTTGATGCCACATTTGTCTGCAAAGCACATGGTGGAGCTGTAGAGCTGTCTAAACATCATCACTATCACAACAATAAGCTCAGTCATATAGCTAACAAGCAGGCAGGGAACCTATTTCAGAGCATAACCATAAGCTGACTGCCCACAGTGGCAGAAGCAGGCTTCCTTCCCTCGGTGTGGTGCTTAAAGTCATCAGATGGATCACTGAGACCATTCTGTAAGTTAGCAGCCTGACTCACAGAGGATGTTCATCCTGTTAGCAACACGTTCCCGGCTGAGAGGGACCATTCGGAGAGATATAACTAAAGCAACAAGACCCTGTTGGCAGAACCAAGGGGTACAGGTTTTGGGTTGGGATTGTGATGTTCAGAAAAAGACCATATGCTCTAATCTAGTCTAACAAACCTACGTAGAAATGAGTTCGTAACTGACCTTGTCCAGCTCCTTCTGGATCATCCAGCACTTAGTCACTCCTAGCAGCACCTGGACCAGGCCCAGACGGTTTCCAATCTCTGTCATGATGCTCATGGATGAGTCATACCGAGGAAAGGCTGTCTGCAGAAGCAGGGAGGAAGACATGTTTTGCTATCGCCTGCTTTTCACCCCCTCTTGCTATCCCCCCGTCATTCCTGTCAGGAAAGAGCCGTACCTGCACATCTTTGCGACTGCGGTGGATATCTGCAAAGCACAGCAGACACAGCGCTTGCAGAGGCCGGTCACCATGCTGCAGGGCAATCTTCATGGACTCCTGAAAGGAATTGGTTTTGATCAGTAAAAGAGCTTGTTCCTGGTTCAAAATAGCAGGGCTGAGACTTTTACTCCAGCCACTGAAAGGCCGGCTCCAAGGAAACAGCACAATCTTTTTAAGGCAAGTAAAGCCTCATTCACAAGTTCCCAACCAAGGGCCATTCATAGAGCCAAATTTCTGAGGCCCCCCGGGCTTTTGAAACTACAGCTCTAAGACTGGGAAGCAGCAGGAACATCTAGAGTGAAGTGTGGGTGCCATGGTATCTCTCTTCCTCCCAGTCCTGTAGGCGAGATCCCACTTCTGACCGACAGCTCTGCATCCGCCCACATGCTGTACCTCACAGCAGTCCATAGCATCTGCCAAGCGCCCCAGCTTCCGATAGGCCACTGCCATGTGGTACTGGCTCATTGCACGGTACTTCAAGCTCCATCCCTTTCCATAGTCATTCACCAGCTCAGCTGCTTTGCATGGGAAGAACAAGGCTTTCTCATAGTCCTGTAAGGCAAACAAGCAAGAAGACAGCAGTTACAGAAAAAAACCCAAACCAAACCAAACCGAACCAAACAAAACAAAAAACAACCAAAAAAACCCCCCACATTTTTTATTTACTAACATCTGGCCAATTTCTGTGCACCTTTCAACTGCTGCTCTCTTCCACGGGCCACATTTCACTAGATGTTTTCACCAGATGTTTTCGCTGGACATCACACAGTGGAAGGTGCAATTGCAACATACTGAACACATATTACTCTCTGGGTTCAGGACACTGGGGCAATGACAAGGCAAATGAATTTTCTATAGTATGGCAACAGCTTTACACAGCAGGAACCATTTACCCTCCTCTACAACCAAAGGCTGAAAACTTTCTCTACTCTTACATCATCTCTGCTTTCCACATCTCATGGTGAGCCCTCGTGTTCTCCATATGGTGAGTCAGCATCTCCAAGAGGCTGGTTATCCACCATTGCAGGAAACAGGAGCAAAGAATCACGGCCTCACCAAATCCACAATAAAAAGAACAATACCACCTATTTTTGGTTTTAAGCATCTTTTGCATTAAAAGCATTTTAGAAAAAAATCTTTTTTTTTTTTTTAAATAACTATGTAAAACTATTATTTAACTATCTAAAACCATTCGCAAGTAAGTTACACGAGACTGCAGAAATGAAAAAGTCCTCATGTTTTTTAATTCTCCAAGATTCACAGAGGAAACTACAGCTTTTAAACCTTCCTTTCTCTCTTTTTGTTTCATACAGTGAAAGCATCCAGCACAATGTTTTTTCTTTATCTTTAGCATTATGAGGGAAGTTTACTGATAGTTTTTTACACTTCAGCTGGTAAAGCTTCCATTAGTGACAAAAATCAAGACTCTGGGGAGGGAAACCTATTTGTTGCTGTTTGTAATAGACGTTAGAAATGGTAAATTCCCCATTCCTCAGTTCCTGCCCAGATTTGTTCATATAAATAGCTGTTTGCCTGCAATAGCAGTAGAAATGGAGAATCCATGAGTTGTGGCTGCCAGCCCTGTGTGCAGATAGTACCTTCTCTGATGTGATCTTCTTTGAAGCTGTTTGATCTTTGCAACACACAGGAATATTCGCAGCTGCTTCTGCTGTGCTGTATAAACACTGCACTAATCCTCCCAGACGTGCTGTGGAGGAGAGCGCTCCATGATGATTTTACAAAGAAGAGACTTGAGCTTACAACGCCCCCTCAGTACTCCGCTTTCTATAGCAAAGAAATAAGCTGGAATTCACAGCATATCCAGTTCTTTCCTGAACCCCTGAGACAGTCACCCTCCCATCCCTTGAGTTACTGCACCTTTATCTGGGCGTAGAAGTTCCCGAGGCTGCAGCAGACTCGGCACTCCAGCATCTTGTCATCGTTGTTGTGTGCATAGCGTAAAGCTTTCTCAAAGCACTCCAAAGCCTTCTGGAAGGTGCTGAGGCCCAAGAAGGCATTGCCCATGCTGAGGCTCACCTGGCCATTCAGCTGCAGACTCACAGTGGTACCCTGCATGTTCAAGCACGTCTTACAGTAAGAGATTGTCTTCTGGAATTCACAGAGTTTCTCATTGCTGCGAGCCAGGTTTAGGTAGCTCTCTGTAAGGTAATCCGGGTCTTCCAGTTCCCGCGCTGTGTCAATCTGTACCACTGCAAACTTTAAGTAGAAAAGATGGTGCTTATAAAAGTGTGACATTTATTTAAATACAGCTGAAACACCCACAGAGTAGCAGCACCCTGTGCTGGAGAAGCGGCTCATCTCTGAGAGGTACAGACAGAGAAGCACCATATACACTGAGTAGTTATCTGGTGGTTTAAAAGACCTATGGGCAGCCTGAGGAAACCTCTCCCCATATCCACACAGTCTCTGGGGCAAGGAAGATGAACTAGGCTGGTGATTAGTGCAAAAAAGCTGCTAAATGGCCCTAAAAAGAAGTAGGAACCATCTGACACAATGCAGCTCAGTTTTCTTTTACTCAGTTTAATTTATGTCGCTTTCTCTGGAATTCGTAAGATATTCAAATACTTTATTAACAGAAGAAAGCAAGCTGCTGCTTTCATCAACTTTTTAAACAAATTGCAGTCTTGACAGTTTTTGTTCGATAACCTTCAAGATTCACTGCATGCAGTTCTCTTAAATGACTAGAATTCTTTCTTTCAGACTGCAAACTCTTCTGAGCAGTGACTCTTGTGTTCTGTGAACAATCAAGCACACTGCTGGCTTCAATTAATACCATTAGCAAGGGTAAATGTTGGGCTGTTTTCTCGGCGTGTATTATCATTAGTGATTATCAGTTAGGTTCATGGATAACAATTATCAGGGGCACAAATTACTTCCTGTGGTAACACATAATAATTTAAACTACTAGAACATTTTACATTCCTCACAAGATAAATTAAAAAAACCCAACCATAAACTGTGTATGTTTGGGTATGTACACTCTGTTTCCTTGGCTCTTTGGGAAGGCTGCTATGTGGACCCAGTAATGCGCATTAGCTCACACTTCCCCCATGTTCCCTTACCTTTGTACAAGTTCTTTGTTATTTCCTGATTGCCACAGCCTCTTTCCTTGGTGTGAAGTAATTTTTCTCTCCAAAAGAGGTTGAGCATCATAACCCTTCTTAAATCACAGTTATTTTAATGCCTTTAATTCTGATCCCTTTCCCCATTATTTCCTCTCTCAATGGTTTGCTGCTAAAGTTCTCCTTCCTCTATCCTTAATCACTCGTGGTGTAAAATCCTCTGTTCAACTGGAGCCATTTTTCCTTCCTGAGACACTGAGAGGTAGTAAAAGTAACCCACCCTGATCCCACCTTCTGTTCTCTTCACAGATAGCACATTAAGGTTCGGGTACACCGAGCCCACTCCTTTGCCTGTTTCTTGTTTCCCGCAAAGCTTTCAGTATTTCCAGACCTTACCTTTTTCACTTCTCTCTTCTCTAACCAGTCTGTTGTTTCTGCCACCACCTCATTCTACATCACTTACCAGAATTGGTTTGCTTCATATGTTTTCTAAAGTATTTTAATATCCCTCTTTTCTTCTACATCCTAAGAATCTGCTTTTCAGATGGGGCTTTGACATGTGCATGGGTTTACTAGGAAGATGTGCTCCCCTTCCCATTCTAACCAGAGCTACCAAAATCTTTTCAGAGAGATGTGGGCACCCCCCTTACATTTGGTGTGAATGACTACAAGTCTACTAAGAGGCAACAAAAACCATCAGGACAAGAATATCAAGGCCCTTTAGCAAGACCCTATTTCAAGCTGGGATAGTTTCTTAAGACTATTACAACATCCTCTTGCCTTGTCTTCCAGATTCCTGAGCCACCTCCCAAACACTGCCTGCTGCTCTCTATATGCATCCTGTTACTTCTCAGATCCACAACCCAGCTTCTTTTTGTTCATTTAATCAAGCACATTTATCCTCGTGCTCTTGAAATGTAACCTCAGTTTCTTTTTACTACTCTTCCATCAAGCCCCATACCCTTCTTTCTTCTGTGCTGTCCTGATAACCGGGAGCCCCTCTCTGACTTGAACTGTGAGAGTCTTCCTGGAATGTCTCTCAACACCCCCTGCCAAAAAAAATCATCCTCATAGCCTCTTTCCCCTTTTAATCAGCCCCCTTTCAAACCAACAATCACAGTAAAAACCAATGTAAGTTCTATATTAGACATAAACCAGCAGCTGGATAACACAGTAACAGACACGTCTCTACAAGACCGATGCTTATTCTACAGAATCCACATGGAAATCTCTTTTTACAGTGACATACACACTGTAAATGGCTTTATATGGAGCAAAGGTCCTGCTTTCATACCTTTTCCTGAAGCCTGGTAATACAGCGTGCCTGTGTGTGAGGAATAATTGGAAAAGGTCCCCATGATTAGCTAGCTGGAGAACCTCCATAACCTGGGAATCCTGAGGGACGAGACCCAGTGGAGAGTAGCATTCTGTCTACCTTGCGGGCAGGAGCTATCGGTCGACACAGGGATTACAGCAGCCCACAGTACACGCTCAAGAGCTGTTATGTTCTACTCCATACAAAATAACCCCCCGATTTCACGCTCTAATCGCCAGCCACTCTCAGCAGTGGGCGCGACACAAGGGCATGCATTCATCTCCAGTTCACCTTACCTTCAGCATATCTTTGTATCTGCCCATCTCTGCGTGAGCAGTGATGAGGCAACCCAAAACCCGAAACCTGCCAGCAGGATCCGCAGACTTCTCCAAAACCCTCATCCAGACTCGCAGGGCCTTTTCGGTCTGATTAGACTGGTAAAGGTGGAGTCCTTTCTCTATCTGTTGCTTTGTCTGGTCCTGACCCATCTCCCATGCATTAAAAAGCCTCATACACTAAGCTCTAAGGACAGCAAAAAGGAAGTGCATAGAAGAGAACACAACATAAAACGCCCCAACAGAGGAGGTCGGGTTGCGTGCTCAGGAGGCTTGGAGCCAGAAAATCCCAGCCATGTCAGGGGGCTGGAGTTGTGTTAGGCAATGGCAAGAAGTGGTTGCTCAGCACTTGAAGGTAGAATCCCAAATCCACAGGGCAAAATTCTTGCTCGCTAGGACTCCATCAGTGCATTTGCCTGTCCAATCCCATAAACAAAGAAGAACGGCACAACGGGGAGAGAAAGAGAAAAATCTCAAGTGACAGGAGTGAAACTCAATCTGAGCAGCCAGCGCTGGTCTCCTCCCCATTGGCTGCAGCTGCGCCTGCCAGTCCAGCTCACATGGCTCCCAGGAATGCCAGTCAGGCTCCCCAGCTCCCAAGGTCACGGCAGCCAACTGCCACCCCTGCCCGACAGTATGCAGCTTATAAATACCCTGGGGAGAGACAATCAAGCTGCAGTCACAGGGATGCCTTGGTTGTCTCCTTTCTCTCTCTGGCCATCCCCTCTTATGATCCCTGCTGGTGGTGGTGGGCTAGCCTGGGAGGTGGCAGCCTCAGCCAGGACAGGAGCTTTAGGAACAACACAGTCCTTAAAACTGAGGGATGAACTCAAAAGCTCCAGCATGCACACATGCAGTATTATATTAGCAACAATGTGCCCGATAATTTGCCAGTCACAAAAGTCAGCCTGCCTTCTGAGGGCCGTGGCTGGCAATATGGACTGCTTCTGTCACAGATGTGCTGCAAATACAGCGCTGGCTTCTTAATTTCAGGGACAACAAGCAGCTAACCATCCTGAAAAACCTGTTCCTGACTAACTGTTCCTAAGTGTCATCAGATACCCTCGACAGTACTCCAAGGGTTTTTCAACAGAAGTTGCCAAAGGCACTGCTGAAATTCTGCATCCCAAACTTGCTGATCTTTTGTAGTGAATGACAAAAATGACCCAAAGCAACAAGTTCCTGCATCTTCTAATTGCATAAGAGAATTGTTAGCCTAATTAGAAGATGGCTTTAACTCTCCTACACTCTTAAGACTCTCTCTCCTACACTCTACACACCTATGATTCTAGGAGTTGAGTTTCATACCCCCTTCGTTGATGTCCTGTGTTTTTAATGGGACCAGTCTTGGGTTATCTGTGGATTTTTATAGATATAAATCTATATAACTTATAGACTTTTTAAGAGGTACCAAACCTGGGGGGGAGGAAATACTTCATGGAAGTCCAAGGTTTTTCAGCTACAGAAGCCCCAGACATGTATTTTGGGACCCTTTTAAAGGCCAGAGAGAAGAAATGATGACTCAAGAGTTTTACAACAGACTCACATGCAGAAGGTGGCACGTTTTCAGTTGTCTCCCTGCTTCTGCATGAATTTGGTGGCAGTTCTTCCCCAAGAGAAGGTAAATACCAACACAATCATTTCCCAGGCCACCAGCTGGACCATCCTGGCCTGTGTCATGGCTGCCTAAGGAAACACAAACCCAAGGGGCCTTCCTGAGGTAATATCCCTAAGGAAAGCTGGACACGAAAGAATAAAGAACCACAGTCTGCCCAGAGGCTTTACATCACAGCAGCCATGATCTTAAGAGACTCTATCAATACCTTTATCTAAAATTTCCTCAGAAAAATATTTTAAAGGAAGCATTTTAAATGGTAGAAAAATCTTGTCATGATCAATCCGATTCTCTTTTGGGAGCTTATATACTCTATGATATTTGCATTATTTAATTTAGCACTGCTTTTCAGAGCAGTAATGTGCCAGATGATGTTTCGGCATAGACTCTGGGTACTTGCAAACTCTGGAAGTAGAAACTGGAAAAGTGTACAGAAGGCTGAAGAAAAGTAATGCTGAGGCACAGCTGGTTAATGTGCAAAAATCACTTCAGCGGCACTGTTAAAATGATCATCCGGGGACTTTATAGATTTTAGGGATTCCATCAAAGTCTGCTTCAGATTTTAAAAAAGTCTCTTCTCACTGCAGTAATTATTCTGTGTCTCTCGGGGTGGGTGGTGGGCACAGGATGCAGAAGACTGATCCTCATGGAAAACACCAATCATGGCGAGGCCATCAGATTTCTGGACCTGGAGAAGTTAAGATGCCAGGGACGGCAACCACTGGAACCTGCTACACAAAAGAATCAAGCCAGGACTCCAGGAGAGGGAAAGCAAAGAACCCATCATTCTTCACTGGAGCAAAATTAACCTTCCACAAGTAACTTGCCTGTAACTCACAGTCCTGATGCTTTTGGATCACTTCACCAAAACACTACTCTCCTCAGTATTCACTCATGTATTCCATGAAGAACTGGCAAAGTGAGGCTGCCACACAGTCTGACAAAACCCATCCAACAGGAGGGAAATGATTTGTCCTGTGTTTCGCTGAGCACACTGCCTTGCTTCTGAGACCTCCTATGGAATGACTCTTAAGAATCAGCTCACAGTTCACCTACTGAGAAACCTCGCCCTAGTAAAAGAAGGGTGACATACATGGAGCTCAGACTGATTATTTTCAAATCACAGAAAACTACTCTGATATGGAACACACCACCCTGAGCCCAGCGTGGCTGCCTAAATAAGGAGGGGTCAGTGGGAGGAATCACCAAGGCAGCGATTACCTGAGCGATTATCAGTCTGTGGCTCCAGGAAGCTCTAGTCTCTACAAGATTTAGGTACAGATTCTACAGTAACTGATCCACAGTTTCTTCTTGGGAACAGCAAACAAGTAATCCTGCAAGGTGCATGGAAACACCAAACTCAGGAATCTCACCTGTCACGTGGTGGAGCTATATACGCAGTCACTTCTTCAGAGTGACCACACTGCAACGCTTGTCCTCTTCCCCACTGCTCTTCATAATGTACCCTCGGTGGCTCCTGGCCATATGAAGACAGCAGAACACAGCTGGTAAAGTCAGGAAGATTGGAGACTGGAGTCAAAACAAGTAGTGAAACGTAGAGGTGGATGCGAGAGGAAAAAAACCCTCTCCTAAACCATTAAACATCAGGACTTAATCTGAAGGTTTGTGTATTTCCTATTGGTGTTGATAAATATAACAACTCATGTGAAATGCTGACTATTTTGAAAGATTGATACACTGGCTCTTATTCGTAGTTTAATCGTCTACTGATTGGTGGTGGCCTTTTAAATTAAAAAAAAAACCCTTCAGAAAATAAAAAACCCACCTACCCAGAGGGATGTAGGATCAGTTCTGCAAGAAGCAACCAGCAGAGCTTTGCCCAAATAAGATGAAGCTGGGCAGCCTTCTGCACAAGCAGTGAATCTTCCATCTTGCCTGAACAATGTCTTTTTCTCCTTCACCTGTTTCTCTCCACCCCTCACCTCAGCTGTGTGTGAATCACAGACGGCCACTGGTGAGCAGCGTGGAGCTCAGCACCGTGCCTCCCAGTTCGAGCGTGGCAGGAGAGGAATAAGGCGCTGAGTCCCTGGTGCCTGCAAACACTCTCAGGTTTATGGGCGTGTAAAGAAGAGTGGGGTGAAGCAGAGTACACCAGATCATGGAGAAGGACATGGAGGAGGAACACAGCTGCCCTCAAAATGCTAGCAGTCTCTGAGATGCAAGACAGAGGAGGGAGGCAGGGAGGAACATCACTGCATTTTAGGAAATGTTTCAGAAACATCATGGCAAAGTTATGGCCATTGTGGTACTTTCCTTCTGGGAGAAGCAATATTCATGTCAAACTCATGGCACATTCCTAAATGAATTATACTTTGCCTACATCAAATATTTTTTTTTTTTTTCATAACTCATTTTATTTCGAATGATTAGCACATCTTAGTTTGAAAAACAAAGCAGGTAACTTTTGCTCATCACAAAGCCTGAGCTCACAATCCCAGCCCATTTGGTGTTTCCCCATGCAGTATCTCCAGGACCAGGAGCACCGGGGAGTGCCAATACCTTCATGCTGCAGAGGCAAGACAAGTTTGGCAAGCTTGGCTGTGCTCCTGGAAGGGATGAGGAGGTGGTGGAAGGTTGGGGTTCATAGGAGCGGTACAAGCTGGTGCCCATCTAATCCCACACACCACCACACACACCTGCCATCCCCATACAGCTGAAGTCTGCTGTTACGCCAAAGTGATTTAGCCCTTTGAAACACTGTGAAGAACAGTGCATGGACAGGCAAGTGGCTACACAGCACCAATTCTGCCAGGCTGGATATGCCTACACCTCGCTCCTCAGCACACCACGTATCTGCACTATCCAAGATGCTTGGCTTTTCTGACTCTAATTTCTAAAGGGGACTTGACTGACCAATGACACAAAATAGAGGCTAAACAACGAACCCTGTTCCATTTCTACTCAAAGCAGCTCATCTACACAGAGTTAAAAACCCAGGGCTACAATGTACATCCAGAACGTGTAGTATTGGGCCATGAAAATTTTTGTGGCTCACAGCTAAGGAACTGGAAGATAGTTCTCCCATCTCTCTTCTCATCTTCCCATGCTTGGACCTAAAAAGAACCTCAAGTTTAAGACACAAATACAATACACAAGGACTCTTCTCAAACAGTTTAATAGCAAATAAACAAAGGAAGGTACCACACTTGGCATATACAAAATGACTTGTTGTCGGTGTGTCTGTGCAATTAAAACAGCTGTAAGTTGCCCTTTGGGACAAAAAGAAAAAAAAAAAACAAAAAAACCCACACACACACAAAAGGAAGAAAATTCCTTTAACACATACTCGCTTGTTCCAAACTTGTAACAAATCTTTGCATTTTTAAATCCACTACACAAACTCTGCGATCAGATCAGAAAAGCAACATGTGCTCCTCTGCTTTTTAAACCATTAAAGTAAAATCCGTAAATCTCTACAGAGTACAACACAATTTCACACAAAAAGACATTTTGTTTTGCAAATCAAAACAAGAAAAAAAAGGAACAGCTCAAACAAGGTAAAGAAAAGCATTTCTACGACTGAACCACGACTTTGAGTTGATTAATTCCCGTTACTGCAGAACAGACTCTACATTTGGTCATAGTGGCAATTTGTTTTCTCGTCACATTGTGAATCACTTTACATTGTTTTCTAGTAGAAAAGGCAAAAAACTGTACAAAACCCCTAGTGTTAAATACAATGTTTGTACCAATAAAAAAGCCCACAGGTTTGTCTCCAAAATGTAAATTTTCTTTTTTAAATTATTCACAAAAAGCAGCCAAAAATCAGAAAGGCAGCTGCTGCTCCACTGTCTCAAATCCATTAAAACCACCACAGAACAATTAAAACAACCAAAGGAAGAAAAGTAAAGAAGAAAGGAAAGAAACATCCAACGTTTGGCATTTTGGTTTTCTTCAGATATTTTTCCACAGGTTTCCCCAAAGTTCCTTACAGAACCAAATGCGCACGTACAGCAACGTACTGGCAGTTACTCCATAGGCTGCAGGGTACCAGTGCCCCCCACTGACACACAGTCCTGTGCAGTCAGACTGTGGGACTAACAGTGGCCAGCCCACCACCCTACCTCCCCAGTAAACAAGTCTCCATCCTCTCTTCACCCAGCCTCACGCTTCGCTCCCCGGTGCGCGTGCCACATCCAGACGTGTTCTGTCTGCACATGTCTACCTGGTACCTACTGAGAATACAGGATCCTCAGCCAACTCAGGAGTAGGATGGAGAAAAAAAATCCTTTTGCATCTGTGCATTATCCCAAACACTGGACAAAAGTAAGATTTCTATCCAATCAGACATGATTTGTTTTGTCAGCAAAACCCCTTCTCCTGGGATTTCATTTCACATTATTCTCTCCTGTTCAGATATCTACACTAGCTCGCTTCTCCTTCTGACTGAAACTTCATCGGGTACCTTCATCTAGAAACTATATCCCAGTTTCTACCTGTGCAGATGGTACGTGGGATAGAGGGAGTCTTGCTACCCAGAAAGCAGTAACCTGTTCCAGTTCATCCTGCAAGCCAGAAAACTGCTTAGCTCATTACCCAATTAAAAACTAAACAAAAACTAAAAAATCTCCGTAGAGATTCCCCAGCTCAGGCCCTTGAGAAGAGAGCTGGGGATGGTACCCTGTTCAGGTAACAGCTTCAGAGGCTGTTGTATTGTGCTTGTCACTTGGGAAAAGAGCCAGCGGTTGTAGGACCAGGTTTACGAGTGCTTTCTCTGGGACATTTCAAGAGCTAACCTAGATCCTTCCAGGATCCTGCCACCCAGGTCTGACTGATGGTATTTAAGTGGGCCTGGACTTCACAAAAATGTGCCCTGAATTATACAAAATGCTTGTAACGAGAGTTTCAAAGGAGCCCTAGCTGCAGGTAACTTTGGAAATGGAAATACTGTGAAGTTCCCCCACCTACCCCCTTTTCCCACCAAAACTCCCACTGCAGGAGCAGTGCAACCAAGGCTCCCTGGAGCCTCTGACAGCAATGGAGGTGGACCAAGGGCCAGGTGCTCTGTCAGGCAGACAGTCTAAGTGCACAGGTAGATGCTCTCAGGTGGCTTCTGATCAGGTATTTGTCAAACTAAACCCACCAATTTAAAGGATACCTTTGAAACCCATTAAATTGCTCAGTTTTTGCACAAACTATAGAAAACAGAGAGGTGAAGGTGATATATACGAGGGTGTGAAGAAAACAGCAGGAAACATGCAAAACATTTCTGGGCACTATCTTAGTTCAAAAGATTAAAACAAAAACATCACATTTTGCTGAGGAGATTGTAGGTACAAAAAAACCAAGCATGCTGGAGCTTAACAAAATACAACACCAACTTTGATCAAATTTTCACTGCAGACCGATAATCACACAGGGAAGCAGGGGAAAAATAAAAATAATCATAATTTAAAAAAAGAATAATTAATAAATGCCAGGGCAAAACCAAAAAGTAGCTACAATCAGAAAAAAAATGTAGTTCAAGTGTTTTCTGCTGATGCCACTCAAGTCACAATTCTGAACTCATAAAAACACATGCTGTCTCCTCAAGCACAGAAACCAAATCAGCAAAATGTGACTAGGAAATCTCCTGAAAGATTGAGTCACACCATATAATTGACGTTTTTCTTCGAAACTGTTTTTAAAACTAAGCACACAGAAAAAACTAAGCCTAGAAAAGTGATTGGCTGTATGTTCACAGAAATACAAATACTCCACAAGGTATGCTAGCAAGGCTGCTCTGAAGACAATTACAAAGAATCAGATTCACAAAATCAAGTGGTTATCTTACGAAGGTCTAGAAAAATAGAATTTTTTTTATATTCAAATGCAAGTTTAAATATTCCCCTTCAGCAGTCTTTCTAGCAAAACCAATTTGGCAGCACAAAAAAAAAAAAAAAAAAAAAAAAAAGAAAGAAACAAACGTAATAAAAATACACATCAGCATCAAAGGTCAACACAAGGTCAAAGGTGAGAGTTCAAGCATCAGAGAAGCTGAAGAGACAAGGATTTGGACGATGTACTTGAACGCCACATCGACATGCTTTAGGCACAACGATGAACAAACGGCAGGAATCTAGAAAAAAAAACAAACCAGAAAGAGGGAGACCCACTGAGTTACACAGAGCAGTACATCCAAACACGGAGAGAGAGAACAAGAATGGGCACTGTACAATGAGATCTCCTGGGGAAGGGAGGTGACAGGGAAGGGCAGCACATGCCAACGATGGACAAGTAAAAGTCAAAGTACATGAAGGACACTGAGTAAACATCAAACTGCCAGAAACCAAATGGAAGCAGAGGCCTGGGTTTCCCTCTCCATGCCCAGCCTGTGGAGCACTCCCCAGTCTAGTGCCACGTTGATTACCATGCAGCCACCTCACCCCATGCCCAGTGTCTCCACCAGCTCTGCTTAGGAGAAGAACAGAGCAAGCTCCCTCCCCAGGAGGCTGACTCCAAACATGGCTCCAGGGCTAACATATGCCCACAGAAACAGAGACCATGAGAGACAAGACAGAGGACACAAGGGATTCACAGGTGGTTTGACGGCTGAGACTTTTCTTGCATCCTAACATGGGAAGTTCTTAGGTAGTGGTAGCCCAGGAAATCCACGTTCTTTCCTTCAGCTACAGCCCCTTTTCATTCCCTAGGAGCCCATGAAACTAGGGGAGTGTGATTTGGAATGGGGGGGAGGGAGGAGAAAAAAAAAAAAAAAAAAAAAGATTATACAAGACAAACTCCACACATTAGAGAAGAATTCCTTAAGACTTGACTGCAAGTTAAGACTTGTCCTAGCTGAGCACTTTTCATACCATTAGACCTGCACAGGGATTTTCCGTTCCCAACCTTTTGTATAACAGCCCTCACCTCCCTGACTTTGTGAGGAGGGGATTCTGGGCTCTGAGAAGCTCTACAGTCACTGTTGCCAGTTTGATGAGTAGAAAAGAAACAAAACAAAACTGTTTCCTGAAGCTTTCTTGAAGAGTTTATAAATAAAATAATTCTTCTATCAAGTGACATAAATACTTTTGTTTCCTCCCCACAGCTTGTGAACTGCAAGAGACAAGGAACATTTTGGGAAGAATGTGGGAGATAGAGGGGAGGAGAGGAAGCAAATTCATCTTTTTTTATTCCTGCCTCCTCACCCACCCCCGACTCCTCTTTATCTCCGGCATGGCCTTACTCTTCAGCACATCTCCAAGCTGCTGGTTAGAGACTAGAGCAAGGTGACACTTGCGTTTTTATCTTACAGCATTTACATCATATTTGGGAACAGCAAGTGTTGCATTCTAGTTCCAAAGCAACAAGCAGCACATTGTCCACTCCACTTACTACAACTGCTGAGATCATTTTGCTCTTCATACTTTCCAACTCAGAGAAAGGACTTAGTATGGAGTTTAGACCAACTCCAGCAAACAGGACAATGCAGCTCTTGCAGGGATTTCTATAAATAGTTTGCAGATAGCTGTAAGGTTTCAGTCCTAAACCAGAAAGGAAATTCATCACAAACTGAGGCATAAGAAATAAGAGGCATGAAATGAAGTGACATCTAAGCATGCACCATAGAAATTATTTGTGTGATTTGTTTGGAGGGTTTTTTTTTTGATAGAGATTTTAAAAATATTTAACTCAGCAATTTTGAGGGGAAAGACTAAGTTTCTTTAAAGCCCTGAGGAAGGACTGGCCTCCAAGAGCAGAGCCATGAAACACTGGATAAGAACTTAATGACTTGGGGAAAGTTATTCCAGTTTGTCCTTGTTTTATCCTCACAACTGTGACAGTTCTGCCTTGCGTGTTTTATACTTCGTGGCAGGTATGCTCAGTGATCTAAAACGTTCAATGTCTGCAACAAGAAGCTCTCAAAGCATTTTATGTGTTTGAAGTCGCACCCTTCATTTGCCATTTGCTTTATCCAAGTTGCTTTTAGATATTTCCAAATGAAATAGGAACAATTTCATTCTGCTTGGCTGTTCTCCCCTAACTCACAACCATTAACAAAAAGAAACACTTCAGTTAATTCTACCACACAAGCAGAATCTATCATGTTACATGACCTCCAGTACTCAGATGAAAAGCTTTTTCCTTAGAAATGTATCTGCCAGTGAGAAATTTTCTGAGGTGCCTATTTCCAAGATAGTAGTGCCCACAGCTGGTAAACTGTCTCACCATTAGAACAGAGGGAGATTCACTGTCATTGTCCCAGATGCTTCTGAAAAATTCCAATCCTCATTCTGTTCAGGATTAAAATTAAATCACTATTTATCAAAAACATTTTCTAATAATGCAAACTTTGTATATCTGGAAGAAAAAAACCCTAAACTACCAAGAGTTATCCTGTTTTGGACTGTTGATTATGCAGGGAACTGAAGAATCTATGACTTCCTTTACTATAGTACTTGATAGTACAGTAGCATCAGACTAAGGCTTCAATTGTTCATAATACATCTTATTACAGCATATCGAGTAAAATCAGATGTCTTCTGAGGAAAAAAAAAAAATATCTGTGAAGTAGACCATTTCCATCTTGCTTCTAAAAAATACATAAGTACTTCCTGGTGGCACATGTAATATGAAATTCCACTTCATCAGCAGGCCTACCAGCTTTTCTGGTGCAAATTTCAGTTTCTTTGGTTTATGAGCATACAGAATACTTTGTCCATGTGGCTACTTAAGCCAACCCAACTCTTATCCTACACTATCTAGGAAATAAAGCATTTGACACAGATTTGATTTGCGCTTGAAGGAGAGCATGATAGGAATTTAAACTAAAATAAAATTTAGAAACCCAAAGTCTCCCAAATCCCAGACTTTCCTGCCAATGGTCGAGGAAGAAAACCGGCTTAAGACTGGAAGGCAAGAAGAGCCTGAATCTCCAGGGTCAGTGGCTACCACCAAACACAGAAATGCTGACTGCATCTGATCAGTCCTGTTATCAGAAAAACATCTGCCCAAGTCACAAACTTGATACATTTATTAACTTTGGCAACACATACATCAACACACCAGGAAAGGGAAATCCAAAACAAATACATGAAATGGGCAACATCTTCAGCTGGTGAAAACTGATGCAGTTTTGCTGAAGAGAGCACAACTGCATTGATTCAAACCATCGGAAGATCACATCTTTAAAAATGTAACCTGCATAGATTTTTTTTCTTTTTGGCAATACTTATAGTTATGCCAGTAAGGCACAAGAGCTAGCCCAAGTAGGTGTCTTAAGGTGATTATGTCTGGGAGGAGTCAATGATCAAACTAAGCCACAGTGTAAACTGGTGAATCTCCTAACGTCAACAGGAGTTGCACCTATTTGCAACAACGTCAAGCTTGATCCATACGTTACAGTACTGAGGACACGCTATAGGTTGCAGAAGCTACAATATCTAATTTTGGGCAACTGAAATGACTAGTAAAGAGGCCAGAGCATCAGGTTAAAATAAAAACAGGACAAAGGTCTCAGATAGTACAGTAGGGTAGGGTGCAAGGAAGGTAAGAGTGACTGTAGAGACCCCAGAGCACAGCGCTCTCCTCCGCCGGTTCACAGCGTTAGTCTCCCCCGTTTCACAGTTTTGGGGCTGCAAACAGGCCACTGAAAATCAGTAGTTTCAATCATGCACATCATTAAGTGTGTAAAACAGTCACATTCGGGATTCTACAAAACCCTGGCCTTTTTTTCCAGTGAAATAATTTAGGTAATAAATATTCTCCACCCTGGAGCTGTATAAAACTTCTATAAAAATAGAAACAACATTCTTGGTTACAGCAGGTTGCACTTGGAGCAATTGCTCCCACCTATGGTTTGTTGTATGTTTGGTTTTTTTTTTTTCTCTTTTTTTTTTTTTCCTCTTTTTTTTTTTTTTTCTGAAAAGT
>JAAGNO010013394.1:0-26591 GCA_033439905.1 Ceryle rudis | reverse complement strand
GCCCAGAGAGGTGGTCGCTGCCCCATCCCTGGCACCATTGCAGGTGAGGTTGGCCGGGGCTCTGAGCAACCTGCTCTGGTTGTAGATGTCCCTGCTCCCTGCAGGGGGTTGGACTAGGTGAGCTTTACAGGTCCCCCCAAACTATTCCACGATCCCATGATCTTAGGAGACTGGCTAGATGTCTACAGATCTGTATCTATCATAAGGCTCCCAGTGAGAGACACACAAAACCATGTGAGGGCACCTTCTCCTCTTCAACTCAGTGTCTTTTTGCTGTTGCAGAGGTGATTCCTGGTGGAGCTGACCAGTGAGGCTCTCTGGCTGAGGGGAAGTCCAGTGATCAGCTAGTTGATGTGCTTCTGGAAGAAATAGGAACAGGAGTACTAAAAGAAAGAAATGCCTTCCCTGGATGGGTACGTGCAAGCTTTCTTCTCCAGCTGTTTCCATGGAGATTAATCTGTAATAAAGATCCATTAGGATGGTTGGGAGAATTGTTTTCATGGCTGGTGTCTTCAACATTCACCTTCCCATTAGTATAACCAGCAAAAACTTGAAAGCTGGGAAAACTTGGGGGAAATAGAAAAGCTGAAACTGAGTGTGAGCAGAGTGAAGACTCCAATAAGTATTGAATCATAGAATCATTTGATTGGAAAAGACCTTTAACATCATCAAGTCCAATCATTAACCCATTGGTTTTTTTCAAGCAAAATTTATACACAAGTTCAGATCCAGATAACACAATGAAATGCATAAATATTTATAGCTTATAGCTTTAGCCAAGTTAAAATGAGTTCAGTAAAGGATAATATGATGTAACATATTCAGAATAAACAAAGCAGGCAAGCATCATATTTTAATTTGCCTGAGATATGCAACAATTTCTTCTCTCGAGGCATTTGTGACAGTGCATTAACAGGTAGCAGTGTTTGCTGGTGTACTGAAGTTCACACAATAGCAAGATTTTCCAAAATGAAAGCAAATGGAATTAATAAAAATTAAAACCAAAACCAAACTGACAGATAAAACAACAAGGAAAAAACCCAACCCAAATACAGTAAGAGATTGGTCTGAAATTTTTGTTTGCTAACAGATTTACCTGAAAATACTGATACCCTTTCTAGTAGATTCAGGGAAAATTCAAGCTACTGAAGTCGAGACTTAACTCAGAGAACCAGCAAAGGCAAATGCTTAGTGAACTACAATGGTCTGCAGAATGTTTGCTACTCTCAGTAATTAACTGCTTCAAAAGTAAGTGCTATCTATGAAAAGTAGCCACACTTTCCAGTGATGCCACGTGACTCATCAGAGATGCAGATATTTCTAGCGGGCAAGGGCCCCTTCTCGCTAATGCTGCACTGTATGGCTGAGAAATATGAACAGCTTTCTGCTGCAGTTTTCCTTTTGGCTTGTCCTTGTCCCCTGTCCTGACCCCTGCTACTGGCCGTGGGGACAGGGAATGGTCCAGCAGAACAGTAGTGGTTTTTTCCCAGGTTAGTTCTCTGTTGCGAGATGAACTCAAAGCACTAGAATGCCTAAGAGTAAGAAGCAAGCTGACGCAGCAGGGAATGACTACTTCTCGTGGCATCAGGAAGTTCATTCAACTCATGCTGTTCCCAGCACGTGGGGGAATCAGGGAACGACACAGGGACAAGGAAATGTCACAAAGATTCTTCACATGATACCAAGCATGACTGTGTCCAAAGGTTCCCCCAGGGACAGAATAGAGTTTCTTTGGTCCTTCAACATCTCTGTCAGCCTCTCCAGGAGCTTGAACCATTTGTCCCACCATTCCTGGAAGATATCTCCAAGGAAAATGCTTCCTCTTTTTTTTTTTTGGGCAGAACCACACACAGTCCCATTTTGTCCAACCTGGAGCACTTGAGACACACTGCAGAGGTGCTGACAAATGTGGTTTGTAGTTCTGGGGAGGAGACCCACACCAGTGATTCATTTTAATGTCTTTAGATGCTGAGAATGTGGCTTTGTTGCTGCCTCACTGCCAGCAAGGCGAATGCCTTACCTCTGTGTTCCTTTTCCATTACTTAGGGCAAAGGTGACAAGGTGCCCATGTACCTGAAGCATGATGGTGAAGTCAAAAACAAAAAGCTGACTAACAAGGATGTGGTGAACATCCTAAAGGATGTCTGGAAGGAGAAAATAGTGCTAGAACAGCAGGTTTGTCCTGTTTTCCTTCTCCACCAACAACATTTGTTCTGACAGTCAGTCCAGTTTGGGAAGTCAGGGTCTCGCCCACATAGTAAGAGCAAAACACAGTAAGAGCAAACCACCTCAGCTGGCAGTAACACCATGCCTGGCAGGGCTCCCCAGAGACCTGACTTAGGAATTAAGACAGTGTCAGAAGCTCCATCCCAGGCCTAGGAGGCTTCTTCTGCAGCTCCCGGGACAGCTGAGCGCTTCTGAAGCAGCTGATGCTCAGCCACTGCTGCGAATTCAGAGACATTCAGAAAACCAGAAGTCAGCACTGGTTGCTTTCATGTCTAGGGCCATAAACTGCAGTGGTCCAGCAGCTGTTGCAAGAGCAGCGGAGCTGTCCCTGCAGTCCTCCACAAGGCAGGGTGCTATAGGCAGGAAGTTCCTACACATTTCACAAATGTAGGTAGGAGTAGAGAGACTTCATCAGTGGTCTCAGCAACAGAAGAGCTTCATCTACCTAGGAGAAATATTCTGAATGTCTTAACAACAGGGTAGGCTCCAGCCAGCCCTAGCTCTGCACTAGCACTTTGGGAGAGCCCAATCCCCAAAAGACAGACATCTGTAGGCAAACAGCTGGAATTAAACAGGCAGATTTGATTCAGTTCTGCTGTTCATGGCAGTTACTCACTTGTTACCCACAGACAGGGAAGCGATCCAGCCTTCCCGAGTTCTTTCTCAGCTACCTCCAGAAGTATGGAGATGCCACTGCCATGGAGTGGTCCTACACCCTCTACGAGAACACGCGGCTCTGTCGCTCCAGCCATGTCCTGAGCTCATTCTACGACATACTCACCGGGAAGGTAGGCAACCCGCAACCCAACACCACACCTCTGCCAGGACAGCCCGGGCAGGATCAACCGTACTCCTGTCTTGCTTGGAAATGGAGAAGCGGCTGGGACTAGTCCACCACCTGGGGACTGCCACCATCGGGGCAGGGAGGCTGCTGCCATTCTGGGGGATCTGGGGTGTGATTCTGCACCCAAGGGGTTAACAGTTCAAGCAAGTTGTTCAACAAGAAGGCACTGTGAACAGCCACCCTGCCAGCCACTCTGCTGCTTGCTTAATTATTTGTAAATCGCTAAAAGCTGCTCAGGTGAAAGTTGCTTTAGAATTGAGCACAGTCCTTTTGCAGTTTTGCTTCCCCCTTGGAGGGGTCCGAGGAACAGATGGGGCAGTTACTGACTGGTGAACCTTCCTCATTTGACAGGTGGGCGAGGAACAGTACCACAGCCAGAATCCACAGCATGGTTTCCAACCTGCAACAGGAGCTGGCTGCCTGCAACAGCTCAAACAGCGGATCCCTGACCAGTGAGCAGTTCAGGCAAGAGGCTGACTGTTGTCCACCGAGCTCTGCCCATGTCTGGCACACGTCAGATGTTGGGATATGCTGAGTCTGTCTTCTTTGCTTAACCGCCAGCACAGCCAGGGGATGAGGCTTTTCATAGGATCATAGAATGATTTGTGATAGAAGGAAGCTCCAAAGGTCATCTAGTCCAAGCCCCCTGCAGGGAGCAGGGACATCTCCTCACCCCCAGAATAAGTTTCTCTTTCCAGTTCCCATGCAGGCAGCTCTAGCAAGTCTACCCTTGTTAACCCCCTGCATCAGGTTCAGAACAATAGGAATCCTGCAGGTTTTGAGTAGCGCAGCTGGAGAGGCCTGAGAGCAGACATGGGGTTCTTCATACATGCAGGAGGGACAGGCTGGCAGGCCCTGCACCCTGCCCTGCTCTCTGAGGGGACACAGGACCCCACACAGCACTCCCATGAGCTCCTCTGAGAGATCACAAAACATGTCTGTGAATTTTGCTACAGGTTCAAGGTTTGTCAGTCTTCTCAGCTCTGCCCTTTAAGTGACACTCTAAATATGGCATTTTTGGGGCCATGTCATAGAAGAGAAGCAGAAGCCACCCCCAGCACTTACCTGGGAACACAGGTCTGCTCTAGACAGTTTCCCATGTGGCTCAGTATCCACCACTCTCCCGAGTCCTAAGCTCTGCTGAAAGCTTTGCCCTCGTTTTGGTGTCCAAAAGTCCATGTGCTTCTTGAAATGTGCTTCCTGTGAAAGGAACGAATTTTTGAAAATGTGGCCCCAGAAAGACACACACAACACTGGTAGCCTAAAACCCAGCCAGCCACACTGGCAGTCGTCAAGTGCTCACATTCACTGTCCATGTTGCCTGTCTCCACACAGCACAGCTGGGAGCGAAGTGTTTCCCCTGAAAAGGAGAGAGTCAGTCCAAGAGCTGGTTGATGCAAGCAGGTACAAGCTGGACAGCACTGAAGACCTCATTGACTACGCATCCTTATTCAAAGAAGTAAGCTGATGTTACTTAAATTTTCCTTTTAGCTCAGATTAAGCTCATTTAGGGATTAAATTACTTTTATCAGACTAACAAAGTTGCAGTGCCCACCACAAGCTCTAACACCTGAAGGCCATCTGCAGACAACAGCAACACAAGCTTGTGCCTTTTCTGTGATAGTTTTCCCACATTCTTTATTTCCACTTTTCACATGGAAATTCCATTTCTAGGAGAACTGAGTTACGTTCCTGTGCATTGAGGGGCAGCTCCTCTCCAGACTGGAACACAAGTTCAGTGCTGACACCTGTAGTTTCTTTCAGGATGAGGAGGGGAACCCTGAGCCTTTTGTTGTCAAGCTCAGGGGCCAGGATGTCAGGGAGAAGCAGGAGTATCTGAGAGAGCTGAAGAACAAGCTAGGAGATTTAACGTAAGTCTGGAGGGAAGTGGCTGATGGGGACAGTGGATCGGGGCAGCGTGTGCAGAGGGAACCCTGCTGTGGACACAGGAGTGTGTGGCCAGCTGTGAATATTGCAGTGAATACCAAAAAACTGTCTGAGCTCTGCCCCACAAAACACAGCACAGTGACAGTTCCTGAGCTGAAGGACGTGGATATGGCAGGGAGTGAGTAGAGAAGAGTGGTTGTACCAATAAACCCCTTCAATACCTGCAGCCTCATGGCTCAACACTCCTCAGCTCTCCACAGATAGCAGTAAAATCCTGATTACAACCTCAGAGATTGCTTCTGAGAAGTGGGAAGAGCAAAGAGGACCAACCACTGCAGGTTTAAAAAAAAAATAATTCCACCTTAAACCAAAGTAAACAAGAGGCAGTTATTGCATAGGAAAAAAAGTCTGGTGCCGGGCACCAAGCACTGAGGAGAACACTGAAGGTGGGTAGATGCCCATGAAGTTAAGTACTGCCCAACATGGACACTGAATTAACTAGGACAACTGTATCTCTGTAACAAAGGATATCACAGTGCACAGTAGAGTGAATTTAAGGTCTTTCCAGGTTATCACAAATCTAACATTTCCTAACATCCTTTCAGTTTGAAATTTAGGAGTTAGCAGGCTTTAGTACATGTGCATTTAAAAAACACAGGGATACTAGTGGAGGCAGAGATAAAAATATCAAAAGATATCTTTACTCTGCATTTCAAGCAATGTGGAGGCTCCCTGGGGCACAAGTAAGTAAATATTCCTCTCGCATATCACAGCATAGCAGTGACCGAGTTGTTTCTGTACAGAGAGGTGAAGGCAGATGACCTGACAATCGCCTTCTGCACAATCGACCCTGACATTGATGATCAGACGCTAGATACCTACATTGGCCTGGCTTATCAGGTCCGAAGAGAACAGCCAGACCAAGATGCCGTGCCTGTAGACACTGTGTTTCAGAGACTGCTCACTGGAGATGTGAGACGAGTAGGGCCCTCAGCAGGGGCAGGAAGCATGACAGGCTCTGAAGGAGAATAAGGAGACTTCCAATTTTAAGAATAAACAGCCTGTTTAATCTCCAGGTTTAGATACCACGCTGAAGTCAGAGTTACTGCATTAAACACTTCTTCCCCTGCACACAGAGCTACACCTTTTAACACCTGGGAAGAGAGGCTGGTTTGAACTATCAGAAGCGCTTGCAGCTTAAGCAGCAAAGCTCTCCAGTACACTTTTGCAGCCTCTGCAGGGTCACTTCAGCTCAGCAACTGTTGCAGTGGAAGGTTGCCCGATCCCCAGACAGGCTTCACATCCTTATGGCACTGGGGCACCCCAGGGTGTTGGGCACTGCTTGGTGACAAAACAGCTATGCTCCAGCAGCCGTTACTAGAGCCTGAGAAGGCACCGGCAAACTGCTTTAGCTCTTGGGCCTGATGGTTCCTTGGCTCAAGGAGGGAGGGGTTCAAACATACACTTGCAAAATAAGGTGCCATCAGCACAGTCAGGGTGCATGTGAAAGGTGAGTTCAGCCCATGCCAGATTTGCTCTTGTGTCTGTCCCTGAGGAGACTTATCTTGGCATAGCTGCTGTTGTCCACTATGAAGTCACTTTAAAAGACACTCCAGTGCTGCCCCATGAGGAGGCTTCACCAAACTCTAAGCTGCAAAAGTAACCCAAGCACAGAAGCACCAAAATCTGTCCCTTGCTTCAAGGAAGACACTACATGTATTTGTGTAACTACCTTTCCAACCACTGACACCAATTAATCTTTCCTATTCATTAGCATCCTCTCTATCCAGCATATAGCCCAGGGAGGGGAATGAGGGTTCTCAGAACAAAAACCCTGTAGGAAAACAGCTCTGCTGTGGTTGTGCCTCAATTGCTAAGCAAGCGGAGCAAACCGAGAAGCAAACCCCACTCTTTTTCTCATAACATGGTTTGAAAAATAGAAAGAGAAAAGCTGAAATCAAAAGCCATCTTCCTAAAAAACCCCACTGTTTTGGGGAACATTTGCTAAAACTGATGGGATTTGTAAACTGAAAGGGCATCATGGGCTGTGTGACAGAGTAAGTAGCTCCCATGAGGTACGAGGGCCCTGGGATTTCTGCCATGAATACTGAACTTTGTGCTGGGCACTTCCAACACAAAGCACAAAATACCAGGAAAGGAACTGTAACAGGAGCAAAAAGGGAAGTGCATCATCTATCCAGTAACGCTCAGCACTGCAGGAGTGCTCTGAAATAGCCTGTAATAAGGAAAAAAAAAAAAAAAAAGCCAGTAGATCTAAAAAGAAGAGGGGACTTAAACACCAAGAAAGCGTTTAGCAGATGAACATGTTGCCAAGCTTTACACAAAAGTACCCAGTGGGGAGGTAGAGGAAGCAATCGGCTACAGAGAGCAGGAATCAGTCGTTTTGCTTCATCCTGAGGACTTTAGATCCCACAAACTTAACAGCAGTTTACAGCCTTGGGTTACCTCTTTCTTTTGCTCTTCCAGTTACATCATTAGGACTTGAAAAATGTGTCCCTAAAAAGTCTTATATTTACTTAACCCTGACTTCATTGCAACTAGACCCTGAAGAAGAGAAAGACCAGATGGGGAATCTCACCTCTCCCTCCCACAACACTCCCAGCCATCTCAAAGCCCCACCATCTCCCGCCTTCAGCTGGCTTAGGTGAGGAACGTGGCAGTGAGGAAGCTGGTGGCAGAAGTGTCCCAGCAGTGCAGCTGCAGGAGGAAGCTGCACAAGACAAGGAACAAGGAACTAGCGGCTTCTTCCTGGGAGGCTCTCTGTGTTTTCCCCTCAGGAAAAGAGGGTTCTCAGCGTGTTTTAGTAACGGAGAGAAAAGGAGTTGAAAACTTCATTAGTACTACAGATCAAAGTTTTCAAACTCTGGCATGCAAAAACCTTGAAAACACACTTGAAAAGTCCCATACTGGCATAAAATATACTTTTAAAGTACAAGTTTTGCAATATCTTTGTTCAAACAACAAAGCTATTTCCTTTTGAATACTGAAAAAATCACCTTTGTGATATTATTACATTAAAAATTATGTTAAAAAATACAACAAAAACAAACAAACAAACCACAACAACTTGAAAAATACCTGACCTTTGTATTGGCACTGCCTGCCAAGGAGATTTTCGCTATACTGGTCACCATTTCCTTTAGGATTGTGCAAAACCTGTTTAACTTGCACGTGTTGCTGCCAAGAGCTGGGTCGGGTTTCCAGGAGCCCTGCGCCGTTTGGCTGCAGTTTTAGGAAACTACACTTCGTGCACAGATTAATCCAGAGATGAGGATCCCGACTTGCGGGGGGATTTAGGACAGGCTGAGGATGAGGAGGGTGGCAGGCACGCTGTGTGACTACCAGCAGTGAGATCAGAGTCTGCACGGACAGCCCTGCCCCAGGAGAGCCACCAGTGAGAGGATGTTTGCGCTGAGCTTTGACTTACCCCAGCTGGATGTGCCGACCATGCTCAGCCCTGCTGCATCCTGTTGGACACTGCAAAGCAGCAGCCTCAAACCATCCCTTCTTCACAGACATCTGGAAATTAATTAATCCATTTGAAGACTTAAGTCTAAGTTGAATTAACCAATTTAAAGGCTTGAGGTTTTCAGGTTCAAGATAGAGATGCTAAGAACTGGGGGAAGAGGGAAATAAAATGTATTAATTTTTCTCAGAACTTAAATAAGCACCGTGTGTGAGAATTTAGGTTCACTGTCAGCAGTAATATCGTAGAGAAGGATTTTGGGATTATTTCTTCTTACCTGAGGAACACAAGGGAGTGCAGCAACCATGGGCAACTCACACGGGGAATGGGGCAGCAGAAACCCCACGGGTGCATCAAACATGCAGAGGATTTATTGGCACTTGTTGCTTACAGAGTCACTGTGATGGCAGGAGGAGAGTTTAAAACTTTTAGGCTGGATAAGCAATGAACTGGTCTGAAAGCATGATAACAAGGATGGAAGTGCTTTAAGACTAAAGGATGGGTTGATTTCAGTTAAAATAATCAAAAACCAAGACACACTAATTAAGAGCAGTATCTAAAGACAGTAAAATTCTGTCAACTTTTGTAGCTAATGCCTCATTCTGGCTTCTTTACATAAACCAGAGATAGATTTGGACAAAGATAAAATCATTGATAAGTCCCTGACATAACCTGGGGTCATTTCAATACTAAAACACCTCTAGGAAGTCAATTTAAATGTAAACGTAGGACCAACTTAGTAGAATGAATGGATTGATGGAGCAGTTGATGGAGCAGACATATCAAGATTGATGTGATATAAAAATCACATAACCAATCATATATAATATTTGTTATTTTTTCTGTATATAAACTGCTGCTGTTCGAGCTCATGGGGCTGGATTTGTGATTTATCCCTCAGCACCCATTTTTGCAGAAGCAAAATATCTTGACTGTCAATTGGCTTTGCACACCAGGAAAAGGATATTTTGGGGGGGGACCACACCATAGCTGCTTGGATCTCACAGCATCTGATCACCACATGGGACACCAGAACCTAGTGCCAATGGTCATGGGCCAACCTCTGCAGAGCAAACTGCAGCTCACAGGGCAGCTTCAGGCACCACCTGCCTCTGTGGTGACACTGCTGGGTGGGAGCTGTGACTTTTCAGATCCATTTCTGTACGTACAGTCAGGGGACAGCACCAGGGCTGGCAGAAACCAGCTGCAGCCTCCAGCTATGTGGTTGCAGCACCCACCACAGGGTGTTTTAACCGTAGCTGGCTGCCAGTCATCCGCTCAGCCACTCTCACTCCCCCTCCACAACAGGACAGGGGAGGAAATTAGGTAGGAAAAGCTCATGGCTGACATAAAGACTTGGAGATTGCTCAGCAATTACTGGCATGGTCAAAACAGACTTGACTTGGGGAATATTAATTTACTGCTAATTAAAAACAGAGTAGGGTAGTGAGAAACAAAGATAAAACTAAACAGATTTACCTCCACCTCTCCCTCTTTCCAGGCTCATCTTCTCCCCAGGAAGCAGCAGAGAGGGAATGTGGAACAGGGGGTTCTGTCAAACCATAATACTTGGTCTCTGCTGCTCCTTCCTCACACTTTCTCCTCCTCTGATATGGGGTCCCTCCTGTGGGATACAGTCCATTAAGAACTGCTCCAGCACAGAGACCCCACAAGTCCCTGCCAGCAAACCTGCTCCTGCGTGGCCTCCTCTCCACAGACTGCAGCTTCCTGCAGGGCATCTCCACCTGCCATGATGTGGGGCTCTCCATCGGTGTCTATCTGCTCCATCATGGTCCTCCATGGGCCGTAGCAGGACAACCTGGTTCCCCAGGGTCTTCTCCACAGGCTACAGGGGAATCTTGGTTCCAGTACCTTCTTCCTCACCGACCTTGGTGTCTGCAGTGTTGTTTCTCTTTTATTTTCCTCCTTTTTTCCCCCTCCCACATCTGCCACACAATGTTTTTACCTTTTCTTAAACACATTATCACAGAGTTCCCACCAGCGTGGCTGATGGGCTCAGCTTTGGACAGTGGTGGGTCCATTTTGGAGCTGGCTGGAGCTGTTTCTGTCCAACATGGGCACCAAAGGCCACTCCCAAAGCCTTCCCCCGTCCCACTGCCCAAACTGTCCCGCATAAACCCAATACACACACTCAACTCCATCTGAGTCAATCTCTGTTTACCTACCACGTGCGCACCAGAAAATTTAATCTCTTAAATGGTCTTCAAGTTATTGCTTCTAATTCCCTGCAAAATTTTATGCGGCTGTAACAGTGATCTGCTGCCTTTTGGAAGGCAGGACACAACTGTTCTTCGAGCAAACAACTGGTTAGGAGGAAGAGCATCAACAGAGCTAAATGTTTATTAGGAACATTTTGAAGCACACAATGCAGTAGCCGCTCAGCTCACTGGCAAAAGCACCATTTACATACAGAATGGTGCAGAATATATATAATATTTTATCAGCAGTGTACAAGTATGCAAAGGCATCGTAAAAATACAGGATAATCAAATTACTTGTAAGAAGAGTTGGTGAGACCCAGCAGGCTGGTGTGGCAGCCACAGCACAACCTGCAGGAGTTCAAGAGAACGTTGGCCGTTACTGCCCCGCTAGTTACTGGTGGAAAACCGTCACAGGGAGCGGTTAGAGGGAACAACCTTCAGCTGGGCTTTGTGAGCTGCCCATATCCCCACTCCTGGGGGCATGCTCCTTTGCAGGGGATCACTTTATTTCCACTCACAGCAATCGGAATCAGGAGCTTCCTGTACTCCAGTGGAAAGTAACGCTCTATCAGCACATGCATCGGCATCTTCTCCGTCACTAGCCTTTGCCTTTGACCAGAGAGAGGAGAGCAGAGAAGAAACAGTTGTTAGTGAAAATTGTTTCCACTCAAACTTAATATCAGAGTTTTGCAAGTTTTCTTGCAATGACATTTTTGCACGTAACAGCTGAGATGCTGAAACTGCTTGTGACAGAAGCTGTGGGCTTCTATTTGCTGGCAGCTTTCTCTGGTGAGGCAGTGTCCTGCGCACACATTGAAGTGGCCCATGGGAACCCTGTGCAGAACAGCTTCCCACAGAGGTACGTGTTTATCACAGCAAAACTCAGGGAGACCTTATTGCAGCCTTCCAGTATCTGCATGGGCCTACAGGAAAGCCAGGGAGGGACTTTTTCCAAGGGTTTGTAGTGATAGGACAAGGGGCAATAGCTTCAAACTGCAAAAGGGGAGATTCAGATTTGAAATTAGGAGGAAGTTCTTCACTCTTTAAGGTGGTGAGACACCCAAGGAAGTTCTAGATGCCCCAACCTAGATATGTTCAAGACCAGGTTGGATGGACCTTTGAGCAACCTGGTCTAGTGGGAGGTGTCCCTGCCTGTGGCAGGGGGATTGGAACTAGATCTTTAGGGTCCCTTCCAATCCAAACCATTATGATTCTATGACATTGGTCTCTACCCCAGTATAAGCTTTTTAAATTCACAGTCCACCTGCCATGAGATAAATTTTACCATTTAAAGACACACAGAGAATGATGCAACTGAAGTAAACAGCTCATTACTCACTGTGGAAATACTGCTAGTGCACACCCAGGCAACAGCAGTCTTACTGGGCTATCAAAACACCACCAAAGCCCTCTACAAATTCATAACAACCCTCCCTTTACCTCTTCATGAGGACTTCCAGGTCAGCCATCTCCACTGTCTTCCTCCCTGCATGGTTGGTGTAAGCTTCCAGATCATCACACAGCTGCTTGAAGTACCTCTGAGAGCTGAAGGAGGATTGAGGAGGAAAATGAAAGCAGGCTGTGGGGTGTGTGAACTGCTGTAGGGCAAGCTGCACTAGAGACGCTTGCTGTGCAGGTCACAGCCTCGCAAGGAAAACAGCAGGAGAAGAAACCCTCCTGAGATGAAGAGTGCTAATGGTATTAGTGTGCTCTTCACTAGAGAGAAATGTGAACAGTGCAACGTGCACCAGCTGGGGCAAACCCCAGACACATCGGTCACAGATAACCGCAGAGCGACCGAAAGCACCTAGCACATTTCTGTCCATGTGTTTGTCACCTCCTGTGACTCTCCACAGCTGTTAGCTTGCCAGCAGCACTCCTGACAGGTTTCTTATTTCAAAAGAGAAAAGAAAGAAAAACAAAGACTAAAAAGAGAGGGAAGAGCAACGTTTTGTTGCTGCTTACCATTTTTCAACAACTTTGAAGGCATCTCTGCTCACTGGCATTTTCACATAATGGCTAAATATCTTCTTTATCAAACTACTTGCTACTTCAGGCTCACGCGTTTTCCTCTGTGATGGTCTCAAGCTCTTTGGAACCGGCTTAGCCCGTGGTGGCTGCAGGGGAGACCTTTGGGGGAAGCAGAAAATTCACACATCAAATGAGCAGACATGGGGGAGAGGCAGAGAACACCAGGCTGAGTTTTGGCAAACCTTAGGCTGAATTTAAAGGGATAAGAACTGCCTCAAGCTCTTAATTCTTTCTCCCTCCCAAGACTTCAAAACCCTCAGGCCCATGATGTACAGTTTGCAGCCAGCTCACATGGCATCATGACCTTGGGAGAGGCAACCCAGGGTCAAGTTTACCGAGATAATCACGTTAGTGTAACAAACGGCCACCAAACCACAGTTCCCTCCAAGGCGTGAATGCAGTTTTCACCGTGGCCCTGCAGCGTTTGACCTCCAGGGATCTGAGGTATCCCCAGGTCAGCTCTGTGTCTGCAGACAGGAGAGTCTGCTCTGCATTCTACACCACTATAAACATTTTGTTTGGTGGGGGTTTCAGTTGGTTGGGTTGGGCTTTTTTAGTGAGGGGTTTCTGTTGAGGTTTTTTTATTTGGGTTTTCTTTTCCTCCCTTAAGACCGTCCCTAAGGAAGCTACTGCTGTTTTCCATTCTAAAAAGGAAAAAAAAAAATTAACATGAAAAAGCGAAGTGATATCCCCAGATTCACTTAGAGAAATGGAAAACAATAGGAAAAAAAATGCAATCTCAAGCTAACACAGGCAAAACCCATCGAGGCAGCGCATGTATCACCCGACTCTCTCCCAGCCCCCCTGCAGTTTTCTGTCAGAAACTCAGGGCCAGGTAGAAGAGATCAGCCCCAGACATGCAGTACATGCAGTAGTGAGACAAAAAAAAAGCCAGTCATGACACAAGTCATCTTGGTTACTGCTTCTGTGCCTCACTTTACCCATTTGTGAAGGATTGTATATGAACATTTGTTTCACAGGAGCAGGGCAAAAACTGAAGTATGAGACTCTGATGTTTCTAAATGAAATGTTCTGTGGCCCTAATCTGGTGCAGTGATCATAGGAGAACTGTACCAGTATAAAGAGATTAGTTTATAGCAGAATGCCTTAACTGCAGCTCTCACACCGTTATTGCTCCTCTACATCACCTGGAATAGTTCTTGGGCTTTGGGCTTTTAACCTGAGCGCTGCTGTCTTGGGAAGCAAACAGGCCAAGCCAGGGTCACACTGTATTCCTTAAAGTGCAAAAACATTCAGAGTAACTCAGAGGACAGGTTCACTTTCCGCCGCTTGGCAAACTTCATTTTACACTCAGCTGATGGCAACTGCATAGAGTTTTAGGCTTCTAAAGTCAATATAACAGTGTTACTTCATGTGGTCTGTAATTCCCCCTCTTCTACTGGGGCCTCTGCATCCCACACTGGAGTCTATGGCTCCAAGGTAACTCCCAGTTGAAAAACTCCTAGGAAAAGGTTTTGGCCTTCAGCACAAGAAAATATTACAAGTATGTTCACTGGAAAGACTTGAGACATCAGAACTGCTCTGGCAGAGAGCTGACATTCACTCAATAGAACTCTCTATTTAGCTGCTAAAGACTTCAGGACTGGGGTTTAGTCTGGGATTATTCAGCCTGGAGAAAAGGAGGCTGAGGGGAGACCTTCTGGCTCTCGACAACTCCCTGACAGGAGGTTGGAGCCAAGTGGGGTTGGGCTCTTCTGCCAAGGAACAAGTGACAGGACAAGAGGAAACGTCCTCGAGTTGCACCAGGAGAGGTTTAGGTTGGGCCTGAGGAACAAGTTCTTCCCCACAGGGGTTGTCAAGGGCTGGCCCAGGCTGCCGAGGGCAGTGGTGGAGTCCCCATGATCCCTGGAGATGTGGTGCTGAGGGACATGGTTTCACAGTGACCTGGCAGTGCTGGGGTAATGGTTGGACTCAATCTGAAAGGTCTCTTCCAACCAAAACAATTCTATGACTGCTTAGTCTCTGCTCCAGCTAATAAAGCAGAGAACAACTGACATAGCTGGTGGGGCTCAGCAAATTCTCCCTGGCACTTACACCGCTCACACTCATGTCTGCCAGGCTGCTGAAGGTGGTTTTCACTTACTTGGAAGCAGCAGGTTTTGCGGGACGTGGGGTTGGCAGCAGCGGCTTGGAGGCTGCTGCACGGATAAACGAGGGTGTCTTCATGGAAACCTCTAAAGAAAAAAAGAAAAGGTACTTGAGGAACTGAACTGTTTTCAGAGTCCCTGCAGGGGACCACACACAGGGATGAGCAGAGCAGCAAAACCACATTACAAGGGTCTGTGAGCATCTTCCATATTCGTAGATTTCATAGATTTTTATTTTTTTTTAGGATATGATTAGTTCATTTTTTTTTATTCCAGGTGTGTATTCTACTTTGAAAGCCTTTAAGACCAGTCCCAAAAGACAGCACTAAAACACACTCTGGGCATTCTCAAATGTGGTCTTGATCAAAGAGAACTCAGGCTGATGTGTATGTTCTTCCACAAGGCTCAAGCACTCCTGGGGCAGCAGAGCAGATTGATGCAGTGTCTGAAGCAGTTTAGAAAGAGACCCTTCCTCTCAGCTTTCTGGAAAGCCTTCTTTTGGTTAACTGGAAAGGAAATCTGTAACTACAAGTACAAAATACAGGGTTCTAAATTAGGTTTCAAGTCTGGAGTCAAGTAAATGGCTGTGGAAAGAGTGGTTTGATGCTAAGACATCGAAAATTCCATGTGAAGTTAGGAATCAGGAAGGAAGAATAAAATGAAGGATACCAGTATGGCACTGCATAAAACCACTTTGCACCCAATGTCTTTCTGTGCACTTCCATTACCTTCACCTCAAAAAGTACAAGGTGATCTAGGGCCCTGAAGCACCAGATTAACCAGGAACAATATGGCCCTAGGAACAGTTTCCAGGAGCTTCCCCTGGACTATATCCGATGGAGAAAAAAATTATCATGTTATTAACCTATGTTGTTCCTTGATCTAACGAGAGATAACAGGGGAAAATTTCTCCAACCGCCTTCTGTTACTGCTGCAAGTTTTCTTACCTTCACTCTCAGGGTCTTCAGCTTCATCCTCAGTATGCTCTTCCAGACCATTCAATTCTACAATAGCCTGGTCCTCTAGTTGATCTGCTTGTTCAACAGCTTCTGTTAATGGTTTCATCACAGATTTTTCAGAGGAAGAAGCAGCAAGAGAATGCCTGCCCGGACTTCCAGCTTCAACACCTTTGGCAATCTGGCCTTCTAGATTTCCAAAGCAGGAAAAATACATGAAACAAGTATCATAGCCAAAATTTAAGAGCACTCATAAGAACAAAAGCCCATTTTCCATTCCTAACAATGTTGCCACCTATTGCATTCATATCTAATTCAAGAATTAGGGTGTCAATACACTAAGCTGGATAAGCTAAAGCACTCATGAATCCTCAACTTTTCCCTCTGCTACATCTAGGTGTGTCAAGGTCACACGAGAAAAAAAAATAGCACTTGGTAATGTGGAGAAACCCATAAGATTTGAGTGAAGCTTCTATCTGAGCTCCTTTTGAATTAACTTGCTTTAAATAAGAACTTTTATCTTAAAAGAAATCTCACCAAAGCTTTCGTGCAGCATGTTGAACACAGAAGACCCAGCAATTCAGGAACAGTAACTTGGGAGATCCAAATTTGCCAAGACACTCAGAAGGCATCCAGGTTTTATCAATCTCTGCTTGATTCTAGAACTCCCACTAGTAAATTTTAATTAAGCTTTCCGCAATTATATATTTCTAAGCAGTATTGCCAATATAATTTTGTTTTCCATTTGACCAGAATGTGATCTTTCAACTTAAAATGCCAAAATTATTTTGGTATTTTCCCAGCATTCAGCCCAGATTCCAGAATACCAAGTCTCTCTCCCAGCACTGATGCCAATAACACGGCTTAGCTCCAGTATATTAGGGTTTGCCCTCACCAGCTTCAGGAGAGCCGTGGTGTTCAACATCACTTTCTGCTATTCCCTCTTCTTCTGAAGGAGCCATTTCTGTTTCAACTCTGGTGTCCTGTGCCATAGTTATGTGCGATTCTCCCGGTTTGGTTGGTTTCTTCTCCAGATCTTCAGCATTTGCATGATGCTCTGAAGCTAAAATAGGAAACTCTATCATCAATCTTACCTACAAAAAAGCCCCAACCACCAGCATAGTTTAATAACTGCTAGTATTTACTCCTAAGTAAACTCAGCAATAACTATAATCTGTAAACACAGGGAAGCAGATGCAGCTCCCCTCCAAAAATTTACAGCTGAGAAATACACAACTCCTCCTGCGTTTGCTCTACAGCCACCTCCTTAGGGTGCACCTCCTACCCCAACAAAGGAATTTTACTCATTGTGAAGCAGAGCTCCTCCACCTCTATGTCTAGCCTCGCTTTTGGTGATTCCCCGTTACATCTAACAATATGTGGAGTTTGTGCTCAGATTCTCCTCCCTGCTTCCTATTTTTTTTCTGAATAGACAATTTTGGAAAAGATATATTCCATTATAAAGTGGAGAGCACCTAGCAGTGGTTTTAATCAACCCGGACAAGCCTCTAACAGGCAGCCTGAAGGGAAATAATGGACATGATTTGCACATCTATAAAAACTTCAGCTAGCACTGAAGAGTATTTAAACACACCTTGTCCCTACTCACAAAATGGCTGTCTTAAATCTTACTGGGAACTCTCACAGTCACTTGACGAAGGGTTTAGAAATCTTGGCTGAGTCCAGGAGCAGAAGCTCTAAAAGTGGATTCTTTTCCATTCTCTCCAGTGACTGGAAGGTTTCACACTAGAAGTACAAGTGTCAAGGTCTTGGGAGCTCTAAGCCCCAGTGAGAGGACAAGAAAATCTGGCTAAAAGTAGTGCCCAAATCAGTAATACCAATCTCACTAACCAGAACGCAGGGCTCCCTAGACCAACACAAGGCAAAATCTTGCCTAAAGTTCAGTAAAATATTAATGAGCTTTGTGAAGACAAAAGCTCAATTCTACATTAAGGCCGCCTAAGGCAGTGACTCTCCCACATCCCTGCTGGGATACAGCCCTTTCATAGAGTCCCAGATGTTACTGACACACTCAAGTCTCAATTTTGACAGATTTCTTCACCTGTTGCCAGGAGTGATACTTCCTGTATCTCAGGATAACCCGCCAGCTGTCAGTGACAGTTGCTCCTCTCTAGTTTCTGCCCTGACAGATTCGGGAGCTGTGTGTTCCAATTTTTGCTGAATCATCTCCTCCACACCGCTCAAGGCTTTTCTTTTTAAACTTCTTGTATTTCACTCCCATTTCTTCCAGGCTGAGCAGTCATCTTTAGTCACTCAGCGTACAGAAACTGCTCTGTGTATCTGATTGTCGTTAAAGGTACAACTGGTTTTTTCTGCACCTTCTCTAGTTCTGTTCAATCTATTTAGAGATGGAGAGGTTAGAACTGCAGGAGCATTCAAGAGGTGAGCATGACAATCATCTCCATGGTGGCACAGCGACACTTTGTCATCTCTTCCTTTCATACTAATTTTGACATGTCATTTGCTTTTCTGACCACCCCCAAGCTATGAGCTGGTGTTCACAGAACTGTAACGACTCTGAGGTGACTTTCATCAGTCTCCAGAGTCACATCCCATTTAAACTTCACACTCCACAACCACACTCAGTTAAAAATATAACGGGGCAAAAGAATTAAGAAATTTTACAGGATGCCAACCTTACACAACTGTAAATTCAGAGGTGCAGAACACCTGCTACCTTCATGAACTACTCTAAAAGAACTGTTTAAAGCAAAGTTATCATGATAAAAAGGAGGTGTAACTAATTTTGCTGATATATCTGTATGCACAGCAATTACTTACAAGCAATGAAAGTATTCAGCTGAAAATTCTAATAACAGAACTGCTGATGCTATAGACTGCTGAGTTTCTGCACTGCCACGAGGTAATTCATATGAAAATTGAGGTGTAATTAAACCTAGGAAAAGCTAAACCCACATGGGAACTGCCTTCTCTCATTTCCAGACACAATCAGAAAGACTTAAAAAGGGTCCCAAACTGGAGCATGAAAAATTAAATTTAACAAAACACAGGAATTTGTGTCCACGCCCTCCCTCCTTTATGTAATGGCTGGCTAACACCTGCCACCCCCAGCATCTGTGCAGAGTTTTTACCACCTTATTCTAAGGCAAAAGGATTTCAGAGAATAATGAGAACATGCTTATGAAAGCCAGTAACTTGTATGACTTGCTCTCTACCAGGAAGAAGGAGCCCGACATACTAGTGACAATCTTTACTGCTTAAGGAAGGGCAACCTTTAAGCTCTTAAAAGATGCTGGTTAGTACTGGAGAAAGATAAGGGCCAACACGACTTAGAGAGTAAATCATTAAAAGGCACAGAAACAACAAGAGTGACTAGCCAGATGTATTCCTCACCGAGAGGGAGCCCCTCATCTCTCCTCTGGGAAGATGGGCAGTACTATGGACCTACCACAAAAACACAAACCTTTATTCTATCTGCAGTCACTGTGAATAAAGCAAGTACTGACAAGAAAGCCCATGAGCAAGTCACAGCCTCATTTTAGAAAGCATCTCTGGAAATGCTCAAAGCTCTCTGCTAGGACTTGAATTAAAAATATCTCCAGCATCTACTGAATAATAAAGTCTAATTTCACTCTGCAAGTCCCCTGAAAAACCCTTGATTTTAATCAGATGACAGTACTGCATTCCTCTGCAACACTGAAGTACTTCTTACCCTCTCTGGACATCTCTTCCTGCTCCACTCCTTTCACTGCATTAGCCGTCTCCTCTTCTGCATCGCTTATGTCTAGGTCTTCGATTATATGGGACACAACTTCTCTCAGAAACTTCCTGAAAAATCTCTTGGGCTTTAAAGCACTTGGGGATCCGAAATATTTATTTGAACTTCTGGATGACAAAGAGTCACTCCATCTATTGACAGCTAGAAATTGAGAGCATTAATGCACCCCCAAGATCTTTTTATAATTTCCCTTAGCTTTCCTGGTAAGTAAAAAAGCCAAGCAGAGCAAGGAATACACACCAGAAAATGGGCTTCCCCGAACTAAAACAGTCTTACCAATCAGCCAAAAAGGTCCTTGCAACTGTTTTTCCATTCAGCTGAGGAGCAACATTGACATCAGCTACCTCTGGTAAACCTGCAGAACTATGTAACTATTAACTTCTGACTTTAATGACACACAGGCTCCAGCATCTTTACCATACGCTCTCACTCCCTCTCCTCTTCCTCTCATTTGATCCAGTCCCCTACTCCACGTCCTCCACACTTTTCTCCACGTTAATTATCCATTTGTCCTAAAAGTCCCTGCCATTGGACTCTGCAGGGCAACTTTTCCTGTTCATTTCTTCCCTTCTTCTTTCAAAACAACTTTTCCCATCCAGCTTGCCAGAGACAAACCTCCAGAAGCAGAGTATGGTCCAACAGTCCACCAGGCATTAACTAATTTCTAAGCTTTTCAGAGCAAGAACTCTTCTCCTGACTTGAGCAGCACTGAAAACACCAAGTGTTCTTTAAATACTGTTTCTGTGGCCCTTTTGACAAAGCATCATAAAACCTCTAAATGAAAAAGAAACATTAGCTGTCCAATGGAAAGGATGTGGAGCTCTGACTGAAGAACTGCACAAAGGTATTTACCGCAGCAGATCCTATCCCAGGGTCACCAAGCAGAAAATTCGATGGTTACAACCAAGCCTGGAGCCTGAAAATGCAACATGAAGAAAATGGGCTCCTGGTTTACACAGCCAGGACAAGGTATTTACAGGAAATGAATGCAGAAGAGACACCAGACACCACTGGAAAACTGGCAAGCAATAGGACTTGCCGAGCATTGGTACAGAGTGACTGGGAAAGTGACTACCTCAGTCTAAAGGATTTTTTAAGGCCCTGGAGACAGCAAAGCAGTTAGTTGTGACAGACAAATGACCTTAGGGAAAGGCCTAGACTAGAAACCTCCTGAGATTCCTTCTAACTCTGTCTACAGCTCCTACACTCTCTTCACCTCACCGTATTTGTGACCAACTTAGTGTCCACTTCTGGGCTCCCCAGTGCAAGAGATGTACGTACTGGAAAGAGTCCAGTGAAAGGCAAGTAAGATGGTCAGAGGACCAGAATATCTCTCCTCAGAGGAAAGGCTGAAAGAGCTGGGACTGTTCAGCCTGAAGAGAAGGCTCAGGGGAAATCTCACAAATATGTGGAAGCATCTGAAGGGAAGGTGTAAAGCACACAGACAGGCTCTTTTCAGTGGTGCCCAGTGCCAGGAGAAGAGGCAAGAGGTGCAGACTGGAACAGAGGAGGCTCTGCCTAAACGTAAGGATTAACACTTTTTTCACAGTGAGGGTGACTGAGCACTGTCACAAGTTGCCCAGAGTTTGCAGTCTCCATCCTTGGAGACATGTAAGGGCCTCCTGTCCACGTACTCTAGGTGGCCCTTCAGCAGGAGGGCTGGAGGAGATGACCTCCAGAGGTCCCTTCCTACCTGAATCACTCTGTGATTTGAGACAACATCTGCTAAGCCCCAAGTCCTAACCCATAGTACTCACTGCCAGCCACCACCTCTTTTGAAACAGAAAGCTGTTCCACTGGGTTACTTTGCTGGGAATGATGTCGTTTATCTTCTCGCTGGTCCGCAGGTGTTTTTGGAGATACACGAGTCATTTTGTCAACATGCTCCAGATCAAGGATTAAGTCCTCAGAAGAATATCTTGAGGTCCTTCCCTTGTTTGTGCCCACACTGGATACTCGGTCCACCACCCCTGCCTCCTCTTGAGCTGCATCAGAAATCTTGCTTCTCTGAGCTGGAGTTTTTGAATTTGATAGCTGTGGTTCAAGAGCAGAAAGCTTATTTTGGCTCTGCTCATCCAACTGAGGCTGAACAAAGAGCTCCGTGTTGCTCAGCATGATTTCCGCATCACTCGTCAGCATGGCCGTTTGAATCCCGGACATTGATTGTGAGTCCACAGCATAGTTCTGTGCTGTTTAGATAAAGTTTTAAAGCAAGATTTACATGAAAAACTGTTCAAGGTCACAGGGACATGCATTTATTACCAGGACTTGCATAGTTCAAAATTTAAGTCATTCAACCAAATTCTATTTATTCTCCACACACCAAACACTGAAGCTGTATCACCACACCTCAGCATCCTTAATTTTCTCTACCAAACCACCTCCCCAGTACCCACAGTTGTAAGCACAATCCCCATGGTATAAATCACCACAAACTGGGTGGAGCACATATTTAAGCACATAGAATCAAATCAACTACAGATGCAGAGACTTATTCTCATTTCACCTCCCACATTACCCTGGATTTCTGTGAACATGCCAGTAGCCTTTAAATTGTAAAATACAGACTACACGTCAGTAACTGCTTCTAAAAAATCACCTTGTATAAAGCCCTCCCTCCTGAAACAGAAGTAACACAAAAGAAACCTTTTCTCTTCAGCATGTTCTGTTCCACTCCACCTTCGAAAGCTTCCATGTCAATAGGTCTACGATTTTTTGGCCTCCGGAGCAAGCCTCTCTTTTCAACCGTGTCTGGTGGGATCAAGGTACCAAGAGACATGCGAAGAGATCTGTAAAAAAAGAGGGAAGCAATCATTTTCCAAACTTACACACTCCCCTTCTACCCACAGATTACAGACATGGTGCCACTAACAGGGAGGCATTTCACAAATCCCCTAGCTGGGAAGAATTTTCCCCCAATCCCTTTTAAGATTACATGCCAGTCTACTTTAAACAAATAGCTTAATTTCATTATATCACCTAACATCAGGATATGTATCAGATCTGGAAACAGACTTTTAGCTTAAACTCACCGAGCCAAAGCAGTGCTGTCCAACATCAACTGAGCTGGAAAAAGTTGGTGACACATTAGCTGAGAAATTAGGCTGAGAAATTACCCTCTACACAACAGGCAACAGGAACACCCGAGTGGATCTTCCTCTTTCTAGAGCCAGTTTTCTACAATCCACAGAAGTTACATTTGGGTGAGAACAGAAGTGGATGACAGGTTCACTTTACAATTTCTCACCTGCATTTCAGAACTACATATTAGAATTCTAAGAAGCAATTATTAAAATGGTTATTTCAAAGAAGATTTAAAGTGACATATGCCCTCACACCCAATAACGCTCATTTTACGACACAGCAAGATGTTCGGCTAAGGACTCAGTCACAACCACCCTTCAGCAACCCAAATTTTAAAGCATCTGGAAGGTGTGTAAACCAAGGGGAGGTGTTTTATCTGCCTCTCTTAGATTGCAGCTAAACCAAATGTTATATTTACCACATTTGCAAATTTATATTTAAATGGAAGACTTATTCCAATAGAAAGCATTCTTTCTTTTCTAAAACTACAAGACCCTTTTTTCTCCAACAAAAGCTTTGTAACTTATTTGATATAATTGCAATGAGAAGTGTGCAGCTTGTTGTATTTTCAAGTTTCTGAACTGAGGGGAAGATGGGGATGGCTTCCCTGAGAGACACTTCACACTCAAAGAGCACCAAGTTGGAAAATTAGTCAAGCAGTTATATACAGTAAGGGCAGAGCCTGTACCTTGGCTCAAAAAGGCTTATTTTAAATTTGATAGCAGGGGGCTTTTACCTTCTCTGCTATCCCCTTTGCACAAGATACTGCAGTCTTGCTTCCAAACTTACCAAAACACCCCAGCTGAGAAGTGACTAAGAACTAAACTGCAGAAGATGAGGATCAGCTGACAACAAATGCAGTGCTCAACAAGGTAGCTTTAGACTGTGGCCTTACCTTGGTTCTGGGGAAGTCGTTTGTCTGCTGCTCTCTCAAATTCAGAAATGCTGACTTTCTTTCTCTTCTTAGCCATATGGAATAAAGTGATAGATGTTTCCTCAGGAAGAAGGTCTGGCAGCTGCATTTCCCCCCTGCCAGTACAAACCAAGCCTTTGACAAAGGACAACAGTATTGCTTCGCTACCCTAAAACAGTCCCTGTGATGTCGCTGAAAGCAAATTAAAATTATTTGTCCTTGCTGCAGCAAAAGTGAGGAACTAATGGGTGATTAGCTCAGCAAATGCAGAAACATGTCATTCCCTTCTGCTAAATCAAAGTAAATTTCACGAAGAGACTCATAACTCAAGTATATACTCAAAACCCCAGGGCTGAGAAAGGTCAGACTAGAGGAAAAGCCTGGACATCCAACAAGGTCTAAGATTCTGTGATTAGAATCAGAAAATAGGTTTCAGAGTTGTTTTCTCCCTTTACTGAGAATTCCAAGAATCCCCTCCTGTGAGGGTGACATTTAGGCAGTGAGCTGCCACCAGCGCTCCACATTGTGCGCAGCAGTACTGGAACAGAGCATCCCTCCCACAGCCACAGGTCCGCAGTCCGCAGATGGGCCATTCCATATCATTTGCTGCAGCAAACATGGCTCCAATAAAGCAAGAATGGTAAAGTGATTACATTTGTGGGTCTTTTCCCCTTACAAAATACATTGCTCAAATGTAGTTAAGTTTCTTTTCTCATTACGAGTATAACTTAAGCCTAAGCATTAGAATTAACTGGTTTGTAACAGGGAGCAAACATAAAGCAGTAGGAAAAGAGACTGCTCTGCTCATTTTTTCTCATCTATCCCAGAATACGCTACTGAAACTAGGGAAAGCAGTGCCTCACCAAATCAAAGAAAGTTCACATCAGTTAAAATAAGGTTGCAAGGAAGTATTTAAAACAAAAAATCTCTACCTGTTTAAGTTCAGCAACTAGCTAGCATATGGAATGTGAAACCCTGCAAAGATCCAACTGTCTTCTCCTTTAAGACTCACGAGAAGCACATTCAAAGATGCTCAAGAACAACAACAAGCAAAATCAAGAAGAAACTAAAATAATATTGCTCATTTTTCTTGAATTAAAAAAAGCCAAACAAAAACCAAATAAACAAGCTGCCACACCTATAGAAAATTCAGATGTTTCTTTCTCTGTTAAAAAATCAGAAAGATAGAATTTTGCTTAATATTTTACATGACCTGCTTTAGGTTGCTTATGGTCAATGCAAAAAGTTTAGCTATAAAGACCCCCCCCAAAAAAAAGCACATTATTTACAACAGTCTATTTTGCAGTAAGCAAAATTGGGCACAGGTATTACAACAAAATCAGCTAAAGCAAATGAAGCCCTATCACCATTCCTGACCCTCTTAGATTTTGTAACAAAGTGGAAGCAAACAAACTGCTCTTCAGCCTCTCCAATTCAGCCAGGACTATTAACTTAAAATATTAATGGAAGGTAAAGATCTGCAGTGTTTACTGCTCAGTCCCCCAGTCCCAGGAATTCCTACATGACTATTAAAGCTGGAGAAATATTTCTGAAAATCCCACCTGAGAAATGCAATTCTGGTCACTGAAGCAGAACTAGAGAAATCCTGCTCCCCAGTCCCACCACAGGAACCACACCTCTAACTGGTAGCGTAAATAAAAAGAAAAGCAAACAATAAAAAAAAATTACTTACATGCTGGAAACCCTCTTAGATGGCAGTTCTGATTGAGCTTCTTTTGTTTCTTCATGTTTAGATATCTGAGCTGCCAGAGGTGTAACTTGCGGTTCTGCCAACAAAACAAAACACTTCTTTTTCACAACAGAATCCTGACAGAATGCCAAATCCATGCTGCATTCCATAAATTACATTTATTAAATGTTTAAAATAAAGACCCGTGAAAACTCTTTGGGTTCCACTCCTAGGAAGGCTGACACAGAAAGTGCCAAAGCCAGTGGTGACAAAGGGCAAGGGGGAGGGGGTCCACACACTGCAGCAGAGCTGAGGTTTGCAGTGGTGTGCATCCCCCTAATTTAACTATGGCCCTACAGCTAAAGGATGACACACCAGGGTAAAAAGACAGAGTGAAAACGATTTCAAGAGCATGATTTCATCACTACAAAGCCTGACCTTCAAGATAAAGCTCTACAGTATGACCTCATTCTAGCTGCCCCTGCAGCGATTCCTCTTTTACACAAGTAGGTCATAAAATGGTCTGAATTTCTGCTCCACGTATCAGGGTAAGAATAACTGGCTACAAAAGAGCACCTCCTGTTCTCAACTCCACCAAAATAGTGTCCTGCTGTTCTCCATTCTCCTGAAAAAAGCCACTCACGGGTCTGGATGATCCTCCTGAGCATAAGCCGTGGCGTGTCATTGTCAAGATTGGGGAGCGCAGTTGGTTTCTGCTTCACCGAGGTGCTTCTGCCAGAATCCTTCTTTCCTGAGCCAGTTGCGGTCTAAAGAGAGAAATCAGAGACGCGCAATTCAAAATTGTATTTTCATCACTGAAGGCAAATCTGAGCATCAAAAGCGTTCATTATCCACCTTCAAATAAAAGTCTAAGCTAGCCAACATGAAACATTTTCCACACTCTCAAAATGAAACTGTGATGTTTGATTTTAACAACATCAGCACTTCATTTTTGGACGGAAGGCAACCGACAACGGTGCATCACCGAGGTGGGTCTCAATGCACCCCCCGCATCGCGGACAAAAGCCTGAGGGACCTGAAAGAACCCCCCGGGGCCCTGAGTCTCTCACCGCCCTGACCTAAACCAACCCAAAAAGAGGGGGAAAAAAAAACAAGCAAACGTAACCGAGGTGGTTCGGTGAGCACCGAACTCAGGCGTTTCGGCTCATCTTCCACGTTTAGAGGGGAAACGGGGCAAGGGGGCGTCCTCGGCCCCCCGAGTCCCTGCTCCACGGACCTCGCACCAAGCGGGAATGGGCGGGCAGCGCAGGGCGACCCCGCGGGACGGCGAGTCTTCCTTCCCTCCCTCCCTCCCTCCCTCCCCCCCCCCTAGTCATCCCCACGGCAGGGCCCCGGCCCCCTCCGGCCCCTTGCCCCCCGGCC
>JAAGNO010013393.1:0-10744 GCA_033439905.1 Ceryle rudis | reverse complement strand
GCCCACCCGCCCCTTCTGCCCCTGCTCAGCTCCATCCCTGTCCCCGGCTCCCCTCGCCCTCCACAGCTTCTCTCTCCATCCCCTGTCCCTCTCCTCTCCCCTAGCTTCCCTGTGCACCCCTGGCCCTCCAGCTTGCTCCCTCCCCACCAGCTCCCCTGCTTGTCCCCTGCCTCCCTGCCTGTCCCCGCGGCTTTCTCTCTCCATCCCCCAGGTCTTGTCTCTCAGAGAGGTACCCCTGGCCCCGCAGGGTGCTGCCAGTAGCCCCTGTGCCCTGCCGTGCCCTGTTTCATCCCAGCCTGCAGCTCTCTTTGTTCTTCCCCCGGCTCCTTCCGTTGCCCGAGCCCCCTGACAGCTGCCCCGCACCTTCCTGGTCCCCCTGCCTGGGCTGTCACAGGGACTGTGGGGCTGGTGCCTGGCTTGGGGGGCTGCACACCTGCCTCCCCTCACCGTCTGCTGCAAGTTCAGCTTTGCTCGCGACTCGGAGGGTCTCACCAGCCTCCCACGGGTGCCTCGAAGGGAATAAAAGGTCCAAGGGGTGCAAATGCAGGGGGAACCATGCATCTTCTTGCAGGAACCGTCTCACTGTGGGGTCCAGGCTTGGGGGGGCTGTGGGCACAGAGAGCTCCTCTTCCTCAACAGACAAAGCAACAGCTCGGCCCGGGGCAGCTGGAGTGGGAGCCAGGCTCGCGGTGGCCACAGCATTCTTGGGGCTGGTGGAATCTCAGTGCTGCAGCTCCAGCGTACTGGGGCTGTGGAGGGGTGTCTTATCATGGGGCTATTCCCCTGAAGCCTCCCCCGGAGAGGTTGCTGTGGTGGGCTGCCCCGATCATGGGCGGCTGGCCAGGCTCTGACCTCCAGCGGTCCCTGCTGGCCTGCCCAGCGTGGGCGATAAGATAAGCACTTGGCTCGGGCAGCTCCAGGTCCCCTTGCTGCAGCCACGGAGCAGCCACTGGCCTCTGGCAAGGCTAGTGCTGCAGCAGGAGCCCAAACGAGAGGTGGTAGCCGGTTGCTGGGTGAGGTGCGAGCCAAGTCGGTAGAGTCCCACAGGAAATAGAGCATGGAGCGGTGCACCCACCCCACATGGCAAACCCCTGGCTGCTTCCTTCTCTCCGGGAGGGTCTAAGCTGGCTCATGGGTTCCCAGAAAGTTAGGCAGGCATACAAGCAAACACCCCTTCCTGGGGTCTCCCCAGGTTGTTCTTCCCGTGCTTTCAATAGCACCTTGTCCTGGCAGTTTTGCAATGACTCTTCCAGCTCTGGTCAGGTATCGCCTCTTAGGCTTCTCTTTGTAAGTACAGATAAATTTGGATTTCTTCTTTAAAGCCTCAGGTTTTGGAGTGTTCGCAGTGTGGGGCAATTGTGGTTTTCAATGGAGAACCAAACATGGTCTCTTTCTGTGGAAATCCTGGGTCTGTGATGTGAGTACGCCTGGAAGACTGGGGCAAGAAGCACTGAGCAGAAGGATGCACACATCGTGTTGCTTCAAAAAGGGAAAGAAAAGTTGTGATCTGAGGCGGGGTGGGGGGCGGTGGACAGGTAGGCACCAGAGGGTTTGGTGATACAGGGTTTTTGCTATCATTTGGTGGGGACTTTTCCCCTCAACCACAGCAGGTCGCAGTCCATGTAAAATAGGAAGAGGCCAGTGAAAAACCACAGGACTTCACTTTGTGAGCAGAGGTGCCCAGACCCGGAGACCTGGAGCCTCTTTTATCTTCCTTTTGGAGAGTGGTGAGTTGGCAGCCCCTTGAGACACAGGAGCAGGGGCCAAGGTGTCCCTCCTCTGTCTGTGCCTGGCAGGGTGGCAGCACCACTTGTCCCTGAGTGGTCTCTTCCAGCCTATTGGCTTTCCACACACTTGCAGCTCTTTATCGTGTGAGCTTGAGGTCTGCATAAAAAATGTGACCTCCAGATCCTGTGCTGTGGCAGAGCAGTCACAGCACTTCTTCTGGCCTTCTTTCTTGGAAACTTCCCGTCCTCCGAGTGACTCTAGGACTGGGCTCTCCCGCTGTTGTTTGCACTGCATGTGTGCTTGTTCGTGGGTTGCAACTCTTGCCACAATGAGGTTTGCTGCCCCACTGGTTGCAGTTGTTTCAGGTGGACTGGTGTTGTGACCAGAGGTGTCAGTCTGAGAGGGTGTCCCTGGGGCCGTGCTGTGGTGGTGGGGATGGTTTCTACAGTGCTGTACTGCTGGGACTGGGAGCTCGGGCTAATTTACTTGTGCCTTCGGAGCACCATGCAGGTGTGCTCTGCTGTACCCTGTGCTCCCTGGGGTTATGGACCCATCCTGCACTGGTCATCCGAAGCCCTGATGCCAGTGACAGCACATGCTGCCAGCGCAGTGGCAGTGCAGTGTGCGTCCAGCAACTGCAAGCATTTGCTCTGTTCCCAGTGCTGCCAGCAGCCCGCCCCACGTTTCACTCAGCTGCTCCTGCGTCGCCTTTTAAACTGAATCCTAAAGAGAGACAAGTTCAGCCTGAGCTTTGGGGCAGGGGCTTGCCCTGACAGCTCAAAGAAGTGATGGAGATACTTTGCAAGCTGCAGCGAGGAGGTTCCCACCATGCTCACAATGTCCCTCCTCTCTGTGGGCATCCAGTGAGTGGTCCGGACCTCGAGGCAAGTGCTGCACCCCAGCGTTGAGGTTTGCCCCTGGGCATGCACCACCATGGCACAGCCAGCTGGAAGGCGCCAGCTCCCACCACATCCTCACAGTGGGAGTTAGGCAGTTTTTTTCCCCTCTGGAGCAGGCAGCTGGTCGGCTGCCAGGGCTGCGGGGCTCCACCTAGGACGCAACATGGAGTGAGGCGGCTGTCGGCAGCGGGGCTGCTGTCTCCAGAGACTACGCGTCCCAGCGTGCAGCACTCGGCGCCGTTGGCAGCGGCGGGGAGCGAGGTGGAGCATTGCATCCCGGGATCGTGAATCTCCATATGCCACGTGGGGGCTGACAGCCTCCTGCGCTCTTGCGTTCCGAGGTGGCGGTGCCTGGGGTCCTGCAGGTCTGGAGGATCAACCCGGGCATCCCCCTTTGCAGTCAGATGGACAGATCTCGGACTCACGTTGCTGCTCCCCTGCCCTGCAGCTCTCAGCTCTAGCACTCCCAGATGGATCCTGTCCCTGTGGAGGGTTGCCCAGAGCAGCAGCCCCACAACGCTGTGTGGAGCCATGTGGTTTTGCTCCACCGTGTGTGTGGTGGGCAGGGAGCTGGGAGCAGGAGCAGAGATGCTGGCTGCAGGCTCTGCAGGGCCATTGCCACGGTTGGGTATGGCTGTGAATTGTTCCTTGCTGCCAAAGAGCCTAAAAAACCTTTGAAGATGAAAATCCTAGTTTGTCAGAAGTTTTTTTTTTTTTACAGGATGCTGACAAGGATTTATTTTCCAGCCCCACAGTTCCCACACCGTGTCATCTGTGTGTTCGCTGGTGCTGACCCAGTGCATGCCGCAGGGGGGACGGGAGCCCTATCACTGCAGGAGCCCCACGGGGTGACAGGGCCCCAGGGTGCAGGGGTCTGTGTGAGAGGGAAAGTGGCTGAAAATGTGAGAGGTGCATTCTTGAGGCCGAAACTGGCAGTGTTTGATTATGGATCATCTTTGAGATGGCGAGCCAAAAGGAGTAATTAGGGACAGTGGGATATTTCCCTGAGAGTCGCAGGAAATGACTGCCTCGTGGTAAGTTGATAGTAGTGGAGCTGAAACTGGGTTATCTGTGGGATTGCATCTGGGGCTTGCAGCCTTGGACATGATTCAATTTTCAGGCTGTTTTGCAATTGGCGGGGCGTGCTCTTCTGTTTTCCCTCCCACAGAAATCCCCGTCCACGTGTCTGAATCATCTGAGGGCCGAAAGAGGAAAGGGGAGAGAGACTCCTGCTGTCCCTGGGGTTACTGCAGGGCAGCAAGGTTCCTTTGGGCCCCTGCTGGGTACCCAGCTCCACAGGCTGCTTTCCAGGAAGACCTTGGTCTGTGGCAGAACTGAAGCTGTGGGACCGCTCTGAGCCTTAACTCACAAATCCACCCCCAGCCTGGGCTTCCCTTGCCCAGTGCTTTTCAGATAGTGCCGCCTTGCAGCTTTCATTAAGTTTGTCGCTTTGTAATAATTAACTGCAAATAATTATTACTTTTCTGGCTGTTCCCTGAGTTTGGAAGCCGATAGAGAGAAGCATCCACTGGTCCAAGGTGCTTTGTGTGCTACAGTGGGGGGCTTTTGCATGAAACGCAGGATGTGTCCTGGAGCTGGGGCATGTGTCCCTCCTTGCTGCCTTGGGCGCAAGGGACACCGTGCACGGCTACGTGGTGTGGGCAGGAAAGCAGCTCGTGGTCCATATAAGCTTCATGTCTGGCTCGGATGTGTGGCTTGAGAAAAGCGAGAGGGTAATCCCTGCACACAGCAGGGCTGTGGGTTTCACCTCTGTGTGGGTCAGGGCTGGGTGGCGTGCTGGCTGGGTTCAGTCTCTGGATGCTGCTGGGTCTGTGGCATTGTCCTACAGCCTCTTTCAGGAGTAGCATCTCAGCCCTGGACAGCCTGGCTTCCTGGGAGCTTCAGCTGGGTGAGTTCTGCATTTTCAAAGCAAATGGGGTTGCTGCAAGTTGAGATTGTTGCTGAGTACATCTTGGGCCATGCCTCAGTGTGTGCTGCCTGGACTTCTGTCAGTTTAATAATAACATCAGCATTTGCAACGGGCCTCACTCCAGCCCCTCTACTCCAAAGAAGGGGAGAAAGAGGGGAAGGCAAGCTTGTGGGGGCAGACCACAGACTGCTCTGTGTGCTTCTGCCTGTCCCAGACACTCTTGTGTTTGCCTCCAAGCCCTGCCAGCTTACCCCACATCAGGCACTGTCACTGGGCAAAGCCACGTGAATTATTTAGGATGCTGCCCTGCACCCGGCTCTGGATAACACCCTCCTGGATAGCACCCTCCTGGCAGCCCTGCCAGTGGGGCTGGGCTGGAAAGAGGGATATGCTGCTGCTATCAGGCTCCCACACCCCACAGAAGCAGCCCTGCGAAACAATGCCGCTATTTACACTTTAAAGCCTCGTTAAGCAGCCAGGAAGCAGCAGGCACTGTGCATGCCGGGAAGAATGGCAGCTGAGAGTGAAGGCCTGGCCTCTTCTTCTTCTTCACTGCCGCTGGGAGAACAGGATGATTCCTGGCTGAGCTGTAACCCTGTGGCCTCTTTCAAGCCCTGTTTCTTCATTTATTTTTAACTTTTTTTTTTTTTTTTTTTTAATCCTCTGGTGTCCCTGCCTGGCTGCTGCTCACACACAGCGCTGGCTCTCCGTGACTGTTGACTGCTTCTCTCTGGGACGAGGAGCACCGATTCCTGACGGTGGCTGCAGGTGTAGGAGAGAGATGCTGGTGCTGCTTGGCCTTTGTTCTCAGCAGCTCTCTGCTCTTTGCTGTCAGGACAGAGATAGGGGAGTGCAGGCAGGGGCTTTTCTCCCTGCCAGACAGCAGGGAAGGCTCTGATGCATGTACCCTGTCCAGGCAGGCAGATCCCCGAGAGGTGCTGGTCTCGCCTCACGGTGCATGCCATCTCCTGGCTGTGCTGGTGGTGCCCGTAGTGCAGCTGGCTCTTGGGAAACCTGACATTCACCAGCTCTGGGGACTTGGTTTGGGTTTTAACTGTTACCCACTCCAGAAAACCTGCCAGGCAGTGCACCAGAACAGCATTCACTGCAGGGCTGGCAGCTCACAGGCAGGGAAAGCAGAGAAGGCAGGCAGAGGTTTGGGCAGCACTGGCTTGTATGCGAGTCACTGGCAGAGCACCACCTTCCCCAAGCACCCACCTGCCTGGAGCTGCTTCCTTGCCCGAGCTCTCCCCGCAGCATCATGCGGTACCAGCCAGCTCCGTCCTGCCCCTGGCTGGGGACCTGACCTTGGCAGAGGATGCTGCGCTGGGGCATCCCTCCACGGGGTTCCCTTCTCCCACATCTCTCTGCTAAGCAGGAGCCACGGGGCCACCCACCTGGCCATGGGCACCATGCAGTTTGCCCAGACCTGCCTGTGCTGGTAGATTGCCAGCTGCAGTGTCAGCCTGATTTTTTCTAATTGTGCACGTTTTTTTGCAGTGCTGGGTGAGCACCCAGGGACAGCCACAGGAAACCTCCGCCATTGGCTTGGGGTCCGCAGGGGCATTGTGTGCCTAGCCACCAAGCAGCACCCCTGCTTGCACCAAGCCTGCCTGGATCTTCCGTGTTCAAAGCAGGAGGCAGAGGAGGGACATGGGGAGACGTAAGCTGAAGCTAAGCACTGGGCTTGGCTCAGGAGGGGCCGTGTTCTGTGGGTCTGAGTCATTGTGCCATGTGGGATGGGGCTTGCAGGGCACTGTGGCAGTGTGAAGGGGAGAGCCGGCGATGGAGGGATCTCCTGGACTGGGCAGTGTGACCTATGTGTGGGTAAAAGTTATTGTTGATACTGCTGCTGGTGTGAAGTATTTCTGTTATTCCGTAATGCCTATAGTGTGAGTGTCTATGGTGAACGCAGGATTCAGCCTGTATCAAATCCAAAGGCTATAGTTAGTGTTATTTAAACCACCAAATGGAATAACATCTCTTATGCTGCATTAAAAATAACAACTTGATCGGGATGCTGGTGGTGCTGAGGTTGCACAACAGGCTCCTCTCCTCTCGTAGATCCTGAGATAGGTCACTCATTGAAGCCCCAAAAGCAGGTCATGTCCGTATTAACCTGCTTGGGAAGGCCCTGGGTGGAAACGGATGCTTGGGTCGGAGCAACGGGCCTGCTTGTCTGCTGTCCCACCTCCAGGAGCAGGGCACTAGGGAAGAGCCCGAGAGGCAGTATGGATGTGTCCCTCTGGTTTCACCACCCCAGGAGACCTGCCTGCACCCGAGAAGCAAGATAGGGACCGAGGACATCAAGAAACTTTTGGTGATTTTTTTCTCCCATCTTTCCTTGGATAAAACGAAGCATTGGAAGATGAGACCTGATGGTTCTGATTTTTTTTCTGCCCCCCAAGGACATAGTGATGAGAAGCAAGCAGTTCAGCTCCCTGTCTCCAGCCACTGCTGTCTCTGCCTAATGAATCAGTTCATTTTCAACAGAACACACACGCTTTTGGGAAGTTTCCTAAGCGTGGAGCACACTTCAATGTCGTGTTGTTTAACAGCAGTGCGGAGGAAATGGAAATGCTCTGTGTCTAGTGCAATTCCTGTTGAATTATAATTTCCATTAGGCACAAGTTGTCAGGGATTAAAGCAGAAAGCAAAAATTCCTTTGCACCAGCAGTGACCTCCCTATTAAAAAAAAATTATCTATGAAAACATTAGGTAAGAGCAAGGGGCTGACATTGTTACCAGTCATATGAGAATTTGGGCTGTGCCCCACTTATCCTCACTGCAGGCGGGCAGGAGCAAGCCACAGGAGCAGCGAGCACTCAGCAGAGCAGTCAGGCTGGCTCCAGCCCCATGGGACTGGGGTGGGTGGGTGCTGGGAAGAGGTTGGGTTTGGCTGTCACGGGGAAACATGGTGGTGAAAAGGCACCAGGGCCCTAAGAGGAGAAGAATCAAGGAGTGAAACACAGATTTCCCCTGTTGCAGGTTGGATTTAACACTTTTTTTGAGCAGCCCTTGCTTACTCATCCATGTGTGTGATCCCTGCGACTGTGGGCTGAGGGTCCCAAGCAGCTCAGCAGAGCTGATGGTGGGGCTGGTTGTTCGGGCTCCTGTGTTGGCTAACAGGTTGCAACGAGCTGGACATCTTGGGTCCCAGTGCTGGTGGCACTGCTTTCCTTAACCCTGATGCCTTCTGCTCCCCTCTTGTATCCATGGCAGCCGAGTGGCTGCTCCAGTCGTGTCCCTGTGCCCTTCCCCACAGCTTGGCTGTGTGGCTGTGCCCGGCACCTCCCAGACACTTCCCTCCACCTCTGGGCTTCCAGCACTGGGTAGCAATTCTGGCAGCTCATGGGAGTCAGGAAGTGCCTGGCCCAGGGCTGCACGCAGGTGGGCGACCAAGGGGGATCCCACCTTGGCCCCAGCTGCGTCTGGCAACTTGTTGCAGTCAGCTTTGGGGCCTTTGCCTGTGAGGAGACATCCCATGTGTGGCGGAGCCGGCTGAGCCGGTGGAGCCAGAGCTGCCTGGCAGCCTGCCCACTGCTGCGCCCCATCCAGGTCAGCCCGTCTGCCCGGCTGCCTGCTGCTGGGGAAGAGCTGCGTGCCTCGGCAGCGCCCGATCGCAGCATGCCAGGTCCTGCTGGCAGTGGGGCGTGCCGGGGCTCCCATGGGGCTTGGGGAGGGAGTCTGGCAGCCGCTGCTCCTGAGATCATGCCCCAGCGGCTTGAGGGGGCTGGTGAACATGAGAGCCCAGAGCTGCCCCTTGGGAGCTCAGATGGGGCTGGCCATGCCAGTGTGGCTGGATGCTGGGGAGGTCTCCGGGTTTGTTTCAGGGGTGGATGCTGGCTTGCGCACATTGCACATCCCAGTGCACACTCCATTGCATCCCATGGCCCTCCGTGGGCTGCGGGTTCTTTGCCCCAGTGCTGCAGGGGGCAGTGAAGTGTTGAGGTGGTTTGATCAGGGCTGGTGGCCAGTGTGGGGGAGCTCTCTATCCACCTGGAGCTGGGTGGCCGCTGGCCTGCCCCGAGTGGCAGATGGTGGCTGCCTGGGGACTCGCCATCCATCCCTCCAGGCGATTATTCACCCGTCACCATGACGATAGAAAGGTCAGCGAAAAGATCCCGTGTGATTCCCAGGTCAGGTCGGTGGGATTAGGAGTGGCACAGGAGGGAGGGAGGGCTGGGGGGAAGATAGGGTCCAGCCAACCCCACCCTGCTCATCAGCTGGACTGTCTCCGTTGGCCACCATCCTCAGACCCTGGCCAGCTGAGAACTGACAGATTAAGCACCAGTGGGAAGTCCCTGGGGTGAGGCCGAGCCTCTCTGGCTGCTGATCCTGAAGAGCTCAGCCCTGACCCTCTAAGTCCCATCCTGCACAGGGGAGGCCTGGAGCTGTGTGTGGGGTGAAGGAGCTGAGCTGGCAGCAGAGGGCAGCAGAGGAGGGATGGGGCTGTTCTGATGGGGGCTTGGCTGGTCCTACATCCTTCCTCTTCCTCCTCTCAGTGGGGTATCTCTATGTGGGGTGCACCCAGCTGACCCATCTGTCCTCTCTCTCTCTTCAGGCTGTTCCTCTAAGTCATTCAAGCTGTACTCGCCAAAGGAGCCCCCGAACGGCAACGCCTTCCCCCCTTTTCACCCAGGCACCATGCTGGATCGAGATGTGGGGTGAGCTGGGGCTCAGGGAGGGATCTGTGAGGCTGGGTGTTCTCTACAGTCTTCACCCCATAGTCTCTCTGTTGGGCTTCCCGGCAGCGTACAGAGACTCTGGTGTGTGGAGTTGAGTTAGTGCAAGGGGAGAGAGGGGACCAGAGCAGGCATGGGTAGGACTGGGTGAAGAAGGGATGATATTTGGGATGAGGAGCCCTTACATTCCTGAGCTCTGCAGGGCCAAGTCCCTGGGATGACCCAAGACAGGGAGTACTCCCAGCTCTTGCCAAAACAGCCTGTTCTGCAGCCTCTGTCCTGCCTGGCACCAGCCTCAGCTACGGAGGAACCAAGCATGTCTCTGGAGAGCTGTGGGCCATGTCCTGGGTGCGGTGGAGCAGCCACCTGTGTTGCAGAGCCCATCTTAAGGGTTGCAGGTCACTACAAGGTGCTGCCAGATGTTGGCAGCCAGTGTGCAGCCCACGCAATGCGTGGGGTCTCTCCTCCAGCAAGCCAGACTGCCTGCTGCTGGAGGCAGGGAAGGGGGAGCTGCAGCAAACAGGGAGGGAGATGCCCACCAGCACTGACCTGCCTGCGTTGCCTTCCCCCCGCAGACCTACTCCCATGTACCCACCGACGTACCTGGAGCCTGGAATTGGGTAAGCACAGGGTGCTGGTGAGGACCCCGCCAGGATGCCTTGGCAGGGCCAGCACACTGCTGTCTAGGGTTTGGTGTGGGGGTGTGTGTCTCGGACTGCCCAGCCCTGGAGGGGCTGTGTCCCCCTGTCACAGGCTCAGGACCTCTTCCCACCCTGTCTGCCTCCCCCTCTAATTGCTTGCTCTGCTCCCTGGGCAGGAGGCATACGCCGTACGGGAACCAGACTGACTACAGGATATTTGAGCTCAACAAGCGGCTGCAGAACTGGACAGAGGTGGGGAGCTGAGGGAGAGTGGGGTGGCTAGGGTGGGGGGGATGATCGCAGGTCTGTGTTTTGGGGATGGGGTCTTCTGCGCTGCCTGCCTCATGAACTGTCTTGGCTCTAGGAGGAATCTCCTTGGCAGCAGGGCCCTGCTGCGCTGTCCACATCCCCAAGTGCCTTGTGCCATGCTTGACCATGGGACAGGGCTCATCATCTGTGTCTCTGAGTGCTCAGCCAGGAGTGCACCCCTCTGCAGGCTGAGCACATGGCTGCTGTGCCTGGCAGCCAGCAGCTGTTTGTCTGTTTCTCTTCCCTGTAATCTGGCATCTCTCCACTGTCCTCAGGAATGTGACAATCTGTGGTGGGACGCCTTTACCACAGAGTTCTTTGAGGATGACGCCATGTTAACAATCACTTTCTGCTTGGAGGATGGACCAAAGAGATACAGTGAGTAGCAGCTTGATCCCTCCTTCCCCGGGGCACTGGCCTCCTGGCAGGAGATGTGGCCATTATGCTTTTCGGGGCGGGGGGGGGGGGGGGGGGGCGGGGGGGGACAAGGAGAGGGTGGTCGGGCCCCGCTCCCCCCGCCGGGCGGGCCCCCGAGGGCCCACCCCCTCCCTC
>JAAGNO010013392.1:8109-34023 GCA_033439905.1 Ceryle rudis | reverse complement strand
TAGGTGTGGCACTGCAGGACATGCTTTAGTGTCCTGATAATGTTTAGTAGATGGTTGGTCTTGATGATCTTGAAGGTCGTTTCCAACCTTAACGATTCTGTGATTCTGTACCTCAGATTTGTCTCCTTCCCCCTTTTGTTCAAAGGTAGATAATATGCTTGCCCTTCACCCATCCTTAGAGAATTTCTAGGAGGTATTTACTCCTGACCTGGAGGCTGCCCTGGCTAGTTCCCTACTGCTTCCTAACTTGTAGCCTATGCTTAATTAAGCCCCGCCAAGCTGACTACATTAATTTTCTTACATTAATATTCTCTAATTAGTTTTTCCTGTGTTCTAGACTATCTTTGTGTTAAATATCTAATATTAGATCATAGTGAACATCACTGTTGGAGGCCTTTCAAGCACATGAATGTTATCTTTCCCGATGGAGCACGTATCTGCAAGCAGGTGAATATGGTGGTGGTTGTTTCCACAGCAGAGGGCAGGGACATGGCATGCTGCAGCGGTTGCACGCACAGCAGCCTGCCATTTACAGTCCCATCTGACCTTATTGTCCCCAAAAAAAGATGACATGATCAAGGTAAAAGCCTCTTTTAATGTGTTTATTTTGATAAGCTGTCTCATATGCACACATGCAAAACCAGAGTGAGAAAACAGGAGCGATTACAATGACCAAAGACTTAGATATTCTCCTGGGATGTATCCCAGGGTTATATTTAGACTGAGCGAGTAGTACCATCTAGTATTAAAACTTTACTAAAAGAACCTGTTTTCCACTGCTGCAGTCTGTCAGGCTTTTATCACTTGATCTGAGACTTTCAGGTTGTGTGACTCTCTCAGGCTAAATTTATTTTAATATTGTCAGCTAAACCAATTCAACCATTTCCAAGAAAAACGAGGAGGGAGGAGAGAAGGAATGTTGTTTTGCCCACAATAAAAAGGGGAAAGAAAAGAAATCCTCCAGCTGTTTGATTGAGAGCTGCAGTGCCATCATGTTCAGGAACAGGATCTGTGGTGACAAGGCTCAGAGATGTCCGTGCATGCTCTCAGCAGACTCATCTCTGTTTCTAGCTGCTCCATTTTCTGAGGATTTTTGCATCTTATCCACCAGCACATTCCAGCCTCTGGTGCTGAGCAGCTCACTCGTGGCCCAGCCCTGTGCAGGGACAGCACCCGTGCCCTACCCACTCCAGAGGACGTGTGAGCAGAGTGTGCCTGCTTAATCCCAGTGCAGTGCCCCTGCCCAGGGCTGCAGTGGTGGAGCTGGACTGTCCCCATAATGACAGCTCCTGCTTTTTCCAGGTACAGGTGAGATGAGGTCTTGGATCTGGAAGCAGAGAGCAGGTGCAGAGGTGCTTCTGCTGGAAATGTTGATGGGACAGAAGCTGGTCATCAGGAGGGGAGGAGGAAATTGGGGTGATGGACAAGAACCGAGGACTGGTCAGGAGAAGCTGTAAGGGATGCAGGAGGACAGGGCGTGCTGGCTGTCACACTAGTGGGCTGTGTGGGAAAAGCAGATGGACTGGTGAGACTAGGAGATGGGAAATCAGGGGAAGGATGCCAGGGGGTGGCAAGAAGGACAGATGGGTGTCGCAGGTGGGAAATGAAGACACGAGGGTGCATGATGGTGAGGCGTTAACAGAGGTGGGCTGCCTGGACAGTGTTGGTGCTGGATTAGATGGGCAGAGGGATGGAGAAATCCACAGTAGACGAAAGACTGCAACCAATATTTTGGCTCATACCATCTCTTCATGGTGTGGAAAGCTGACTTGCCACACTTGGGTTGAAGTGCAGAGGCACTGGCTTCTTGAAGCAGTTGCTTTGTATGTACCTAGTTCACTTGCAAGGCTAAGTGCTTTAAAAAATCAGGTTGTAGGCACTTCAGATTGGGCGCCTAGAATGGAGAGGATTGTTTTCACTTTAGTCTGCCTGCATAAATACTTCTGTCTGGCACACATCTGATATGGAACGGGAATAATGTCACCCAGACATGAGTGAAGATAAGCTAGTTGAATGTGTGACCCATCTAGATAATATGCTTTGTAATTCAGATGCCTGTTAGTAACTCTGTCTTCAGAACACTGTTTGGTAGCTGCTGCAAATAAAGCCCAGGAAGACTAGCATCACCCAGCTTGCACATCAACCAAGGCAGGAGTCCTGCAGAATTCAGTAGCCTGAAGTCATGTAATTACAGACTGCAGCAACTCATGCATCTGTGCAGGGTGCCTTGATTTTGGCAATTTGTGATGTTTGTGTGCTTCATTTTGCAATATGAATCGCAGTCCTCTGGTATTTTCTTTTCTGTGAAGTTGGACAGAAATGCTTACAAAAATGTTATAAATAGTTCTGCAGAGATGGGCAGGGTGAATTATGCACAAGAAGGACTTCGGGAGTCATGTTCAAACAGTTAAAGGGTTGCCACCTTCCACTTTATTTCAAGTAGCAGAGGGTGGGAGAGATGTAACAGAGGGCAGCCAGGGCCAAATGCTCTGTCACTCTCGGCCTCCCACTCAGAATGTGGGCGCTGTGCCAAGATGCTCTCTGGATCCAGTAAGGATCTAAAGGAAGGAGCATGCCGATGGGCTGTTTGAAACACCATGCAGGAGGATTCAATGGCATGCAAGCCATTTCAGAGCACGGAGGTAAGAGGTGCTTCTGCCACTGCTGCGTTTGCGTTCATCATCACTGGTACTGGTCATTGTGCAGGTGGTAGTGGCAGCCCCCCAAAATAATAAGGCTTGGGAACCCCTACCACCAAAAATAACTTCAGATAAAGGCAGATCACTGACAGAAACCAGTGTGTTTCTCCACCAAGAATGGGCTGCAGAGAAAGCTCTAGTATGAAATTTCTTTAGGGTGTCTTTCAGGAGTGCTTTGGGCTTTTCTCAGGGCCAGTGATGAGATCACAGAATCATAGAATGGTAGGGGTTGGGAGGGACCTCTGGAGATCATCTAGTCCAACCCCCTTGCAGATGCAGGTTCACCCAGAGCAGGTTGAACAGGATCACGTCCAGGTGGCTTTTTAGTATCTCTAGAGAAGGAAACTCCACAACCTCTCTGGGCAGCCTGTTCCAGTGCACTGAAATCCCTGCTCCGAGATCCCTGCTCTTGGACAGCGCACCCCAAGATGAGGTGCTCTGATGACGTTTCCATCTGGTGGCCCCATTGTGTCCCGCTCACCGGGTGTGCAGGTCCCCATTGTGTCTGGATGCATGGGGGCCGATGCCGATTTCCGCCGTTCGGCCGAGCGCTTGTTTCTTTGCATCTGAGAGTGCCGCGGAGAAGTTTCCAGAGAAAAGCTTGGCCCCCGTTTCCAGTGTAATGCGGAGTTGTACCGGCTGACGGGGACAAGTCGGAAACGCAGGCAAGATAGCAGGCATCCTCAGGAAGCAAACCCTATCAGAAAGCACTGATGTCATTGGCAAACAAAACAAACGAGTGCTGGAAAAACAAACTGTTTTCCAGCGTTGTTGATCTTCCCTCAAATTAGAAGCTCTACACAGCCTTTACTCTTTGGCCCAGTCTGACAGTTTATTTACAAGACAGCGCTGCAGCGATGGTTCTGTTACTCCTGCCAATCCAATTCCTTTGATTTTAGTTTTTAGATTTATTTATCTAAGGGAGGGTGGGAAGAGCATCCCAGTGCCGCAGCCAGGTTTGGAAAGCTGGCCAGCATCCTTGCGGACGTTGGGTGTTGACATGGTTGATGTCCAGCAGGCTTTGCTTGGAAGGCCTCTGGCTCCCCTGCCCCAGGCCAGGTCCAATTCAGGGAGACGGTACCTCCCCATGACTTCTGCATAGCCCTTTGAGGTGTGTGTCCTGACAGTGTCCCAGCTAGTGGCCACCCACCACCACTGCTACCAGCTCCTGTGAGCTTGTGCTATGGGCAGAGAGCATTTCTCCATGTGGTGGGTCTGGGGAGAGCTTGTCAGGTGGTTTGGTGCCAAGGACACCGGAGCAGGCAGAGAGGTGCTGGCTCCTCTGCCTTGTTTGTTCCTATTGCAGAGCTGTGAGAGGCACACTGATAGCATCCTGCTCCCAGCCAGGCCCTCCCATCACCTGTAGCACCACAGAGTTTTCCCCTCCACACATGATAAGTTTGCAGAGCAGGAGGAGACAGTCGTACCAGTTTCTCACGGTGCATCTCCGAGACCTTATCACTACCTTATCGTAGAGACCTTATCACTCTCTACAACTACCTGAAAGGTAGAAAGGTGGGTGTTGGTCTCTTCTCCCAGTTAACTAGTGACAGGATGAGGGGAAATGGGCTCAAGTTGTGCCAGGGGAGGTTGAGGTTGGATCTTAGGAAAATTTCTTGCCTGAGAGAGTGGTGAGGCCTTGGAACAGGCTGCCCAGGGAGGGGGTGGAATCACCATCCCTGGAGGTGTTCAAAAAAACCACTTAGGTGTGGCACTGCAGGACATGCTTTAGTGTCCTGATAATGTTTAGTAGATGGTTGGTCTTGATGATCTTGAAGGTAGTTTCCAACCTTAACGATTCTATGATTTCCACCCGTTGCTCCTCACCACCGGTGCCAAAAGGAAGATCAGAGTAAACCCCATAGGCTGGAGGTTTCTTACCCACTTGCCTTTGTCTCTCTAATAGCAGCGTGGTGGCACGGAGGGGGTTAAGCTGTGCTCCAAGCCAGCCTGACAATAATAGCAGGAAAAGCACATTTCTTCCTTGCACCTGCGAGTGCACCGATGGGCTTTCTGCTGTTTCTGGTAGTCACGTTGGATCTTTCTCTTGTTAGGAGCTGAACAGCTCTAGCAGCCAGCTGTTCCCCTTGCTCAGCTTGTACCTTGCTCCTTGCACAGTCCAAGGTAGTGGGTGGATGAAAAATCAGCCTTTTAGATCAGCATGCAAAAATAACCCACGGAGCTTTCCGTTCTTTCCAAGAAGGAAGGGTCCCACTCCTCCCTGAGTTCTGCCTCTGCTGTACTTACTGCTGGCTCACTTACTCAGAACACTTAACTGGGAATTTTGAGTCCTGTTCTAGCAAGGGATGCTCCTAAAATATCTTCAGCACAGAGCTTTATATCCCTTGTTTTTAAAGGGTGTGTAGTGTTACATGTATGAAAAGGGAAGAGATTCATTAAGCTCTAGAGACAGACTGGTTTAAACACTCAGCAGGCGCTCAGGTAGAAAAGCTACTTCTGCAGCGTTCCAGGTTACCAGCTAAATTGTGGCTCTGCATAAAAATTGTGCATGTTTTTCCACGCTGTGGGCTGTCCTCAGGCGAGCGCCGTGGCTTCTGTGGGCAGTGGAGGGCAGAGGCAGCTGGAGGGTCCCTGTGTGCCCGGGAGCTGCACACCAGGCTGGCCCGGAGCGGCCAGCCAGACCGGCTCCACAGCCTGCAGAGCATCCAGGAGACAGGGCGGGAGCAGAAGATGGATGGGGCACTGGATAGACAAAAAGTAGCCATAATATATGGAGTGCTGCACCACAGAAACTGGTTTATATTCTAAGCCAGCCCATCAAGTTTTGTGATACGTAGCCTATATTAGTACTAAATATGTGTTATTTAGTACTAATAAACATGTAGCAGCCATCTGGGTAGTTGCTCTGTCTCAAGTAAATTATTGTAATCAGCAGTGAACAGTTCTCCCTTCCTTCTTGCCCAAGAAGAGCATTAGAGACCACTTGCTCATCATGACCTTTGCAGAGAGGATCACCTTTTCGCTAGCTGCCAGTGCTGGGCTCCTATCCCTCAGGTAGACCTGCTACTGCTAAGGACACACACTGCTCACCAGGCATGTTAAATGAACTCTTCATGCACAGAAAATCATGGTTTATGTTTTACATAACAAATCTCTTTCTGTGCATTTCACTTCTTCTTTGTCCACCTTTTTATTTATTTATTTATTTATTTATTTATTTATTTATTTATTTATTTTCTTTTGGTAACAGCTCAAGCAAGGAGGAATGTATCAGAATGGGTCTATTGTTGTGCACAACCTACAGAACAGATCATTACCTTCCACTTCTTTTAAAAGTCTGGAAGAATGGGTATTCTGTAATTGCCATAATAAGCTGCAGGAGTGCTACAGACAATAGAGATTGTTTCCAGCCAACTAATTCAGTTCGCTGGATCTTTAGTCAGTGCAGAATTGAGGGCTGTCAGTGGGAAGAAGAATCTTGACTGTCCCATGTCTTGGAAATCATTGAGACACAGTAGTCACGAGCATCTCAGGTTGTTTCCAGTCATTTTACACAGTGGAATTGTGCTGTAAAAATAGAGCGTACCTGAAATCTTAGGTTTTGTATTGTTCTAGTTGAGGATTACTGATTTCCAGCAGGCCAACACAGGCCAAAAAGAAAGTAGTCTGTAAAAAAGACTGTTTAGCTGGGTTATTGCATATTACCTACATTTTTCATGTGGTTGCATAATTCATTTTCATACTCATGCACATCTTGTTCATGTGAACGTTTTTTTTTTTCTTAATTGGAATAAGCAGAGCTGTAGGGAGAGGCATATTGCCGTGTAATCCACCCCCTCCTCCTGCAGCAACTTAAACCGTAATACAGAGCACACCTCTCTCTGACTGGAGAAAGAGTGTTTTTTAAGGAAATGCCTGACTCAAACTGTGGGCTTACCTCCGGTGCAAAGAGTTTGTTGAGATCACTTAGTGAAATCTGAAAGCTGCGATCACCAGTGAGTTCTTCAGTGAAACAGACGGAGTCAGCAGCAGCGCTGCATCTGCTGCTTGCTGAGTGCATGGAGGTGCATTGTCCGGGGAAGGTCAGCACATGATTCATCAGTATCTGCATGCACTCTGCTTCATCTATTTTGTAATAAGGGTGGAAGACTGAGGCCAGGGGATGAGGCTTTTAGCTGCAACAGCCTACCAGCTGATCAAAGGTATCTTTCCTTGTTTAAAGTGGCCTTCTGTTTGTTTTTGGGTTTGTTTTCCAGTGATGGGTCCTGCTGGAAAGAGCATTCTGATGGCACAGCTGTGAGTGAAACCAGCACAACATGTTCAGTGTCGAGGATCTGCTGATTTCTCATGGATACAAATTGTCAAAAAATCCCCCTGTTTCATATGAGAACAGGTATGATGGATACCGGCGTGAAACCGCGGGGAACAGATCTGCTCAAAGAACGCTGAACGGGTTTGAGGCAGAATCCAGAGCTGGGGCTTACAGCAAGAAACCTCTGGTGAAAACCAACTCCAGCAGCACTGAAAGCAGCCATGGGAGCCAAGGGAGGAAAGCAGGTCCTGGTTACCACCATGACCATCAGGGTTTGTCCACTTTTCATACTTCAGAAGGGGGGTAAGTTTCAGCATCATGCCATGGCTTTGCTTTCTCTTCCTTTTGGTCCTGACAGATAACTAAGCATGACCCTAACCCTTGACACTATCTTCCTGCGATCCTTTCCTGCTCCCACATTAGTGACCATTTCTATGCACTGCAAGTCCACATGAATCAGTGGCACCTGCTGCTAGACGGAGGCCTTTGAGAATACTGGGGTGATGGGAAGTGTCTTGAGTGTGGTAAAATTTCATTTCTTGATGTGATCTGTGTCAGGAAGGGTTTGCTGATGGGCTTAGAAAAGCTCAGTCCAAGTACAGTAAAAAAAAGGGGCAAAACCTCTCCCTTTTCTTCAGTTTTAAAAAACTGAACCCAGCTTCTTCTGCCACCTGCACAGCCTGATTTTTGCTGTAGATTCATCCACATGCAGCTCTTGGTGGCTGTTCCTATATGCACTGAGGACCTTTCTTGGATTTTAGGGCCACTCTCACGGAGTAAACATGAGAAGGTCCCCGTGCACTTCTTTTTAAAACAGCTCCAAAGCCAGTGGAAGCTCTTGTTGTCACTCGGTAAAACGTGCTTGTGCAACCATGACTTGCTGAACACGGAGTACGTGCGCGCTGGGGCTGGGGCAGGCTGGGCAGGAAGAGCTGTGTGTACACACGGCCGCTCGGCCATTGTTCTGCGGCTATTTGAGTGCTGCAGATGAACAAAGGAAAGGGGCTAGAGCAGGACTGGAAGCCAGCCCAAGTGTGACGATAGTTTCATGAGGAAAAGCCCCTTCCTCCTGCCGAGTGGGCTTGAAACTGAAAGCACGGCAAAACACTGCCGCTTGAGGAGGTTGTCCTCTTACGAGGACCTTCAGTAACACGTGGCAAAGGCATGTGTCCCCTGACTGCTGGGCTCGTCTGCTCTTTCCCTTCATAGCTCTTCCCCTTGCAAACCTGTCTGCCTGGAGCAGGACTGGCTCCTGGCTGCCAGCTAGGATAATGGGCAGGAAGAGACATGAGATCTGTAAAGCAGACCTGGGGCAGCAAGTCCCATCTGCAGTGAAGGTCCCCAGGTGGAAACATCCCTTCTAGAGAAGGAAGGAGACAACATAGGTTTAAAGGTAATAAGGAGGGTCCTTTATGGTGTGTTTCCGGTGAAGTAAACGGGACAGCAATAAAGTGAGGAAAGATACTTAAAAAGAACAAAAGGGAAAAAGGTTTTGAAGCAGGGGGAAGAGAGTGTGCAGGGGTGCCAAGGAAGGTGGCATTTGGCCTCGGAGCTGATTTTACAGCATGGAGAAAATCTGTTATGAAGAAGATACAGCTGTGCAAGGCTGGAAGCTGCTGCAGCTCTGCTGCTCCCATGCCCTGTAAGGCAGAGCCTGGGTGGGTGCAAGGTGGCGTGAGAGGACTTCTGCCTCCCTGCCTCCTGCTCCTCCAGGTGCATCTGCAAGGACTTGTGTGTCTGCCCCACATCTCAGATGTGGGAGAGGTATCTGTAACTGCTGGTGTTGGCTAAATGCAAAATAATGCTCTCTAAAAGTTTAATTGTCTAACATCTCAGAATGCAAGGGGTGGAGCCTGTCGATCTACAGTAGAGTTAAATATTAGATCATAGAATCACAGACTCATAGAATGTTAGGGGTTGGAAGGGAGTTCTGAAGAGCATCAAGTCCAACCCCCCTGCCAGTGCAGGGTCACCCAGGGCAGGCCACACAGGAACAGATACAGGGGGGGTCTTGAAAGTCTCCAGAGCAGAAGACTCCACAACCTCTCTGGGCAGCCTGTTCCAGGCTCTGTCACTCTCACAGGGAAGAAGTTTCTCCTCATGTTGAGGTGGAACTTCCTGTGTTTCACCTTGTGACCATTGCCTGTTGTCCTATCACCGGGCACCACTGAAAAGAACCTGGCCCCTTCTACTTGACCCCCACCCTTCAGATATTTGTAAACATTGATAAGATCCCCTCTCAGGCTTCTCTTTTCCGGGCTAAACAGCCCCAGGGCTCTCAGCCTTTCCTCATAAGAGAGATGCTCCAGTCCCTTTATCATCTGTGTAAATCATCCTGGTTTGTAAAAGTGTCTTTTCCACATAAAGTGGGAACATGGCCCTGGAAATAGCTTCACAGTTTCACAGAAACAGAAAGCTATTCTTACCATTTGATGTTCAAAAAACATGTAGATGTGGCACTTCGGGACATGGTTTAGCGGTCTTGATAATGTGAGCAGTGAGTCTGCTGGGGACGCCAACAAAGCGCTAGCAGCTCTGAAGAAGGGAACACCTTTTGTACCAGCTGTTGTTCCCTTTGTGCCACCTCTGAGTGTTCAGGGTGCTCCAGGGTGACAAACCCCACTCCAGACCCACTCCCCTGCCCCAGGGAAGCAGCCAAGGCTGCCTGCAAGTGTGGGGTTTTTTTGGCTGCCTGCAAGTGTGGGGGTTTTTTAAGAGTGAAGAGAAGATTTCTGTGATGGCCTCCTTCAGAGTGTTCAGCCTGTTACAGGTGGGCCATAGTGAACTCCACCAGGGGGTTTGATCTCACTGTCTGGTTTCTGGACCATAGTGGGAAATAGTTTCCTGGTTCTCAAGCTGCGGAAGAACTGCATACTGCAGGAAGAGGCAGACTTTGGGCCCAAGGAGGGAACAACCACTCAGCAAGGTCCAGCACAAAGACACCACTCCTTGGGCATCGCAGGCTTCCTGCTGCCATCACCTTACTCTGCTGCCCAGTGCAGCACAGTAGCAGGAGAGCATCAGAGGAGGCAGCCGGTGTCCCAGCTGCCTTCACAGACCAGCTCCACCACAATTCAGAGCATGGCTCAGGCTCCTCAGCCAGGGAATTATTTGCACCACACTCTTGCTCCAGCCACTGGTGTAGAAGAGCTAATCTCCTTCCAAACTCCACAGAGGTGAGTGATGTTGCCCACCTTGTTGCTACTTTTGCGGGCAGGTTTGCAGGGCTCAGGGTATTTTTGCAGGGAGTGATGCTGTTGTCTCCGCTCATTGGGGTTGTTATGCTGATCAAACCTTGCTGAGGAGGAGTAGAAGGAGAGAGGCTTCATAGCAACTTCATGTGGGCACATCACACCGCCTGCTACTGCTGCTGCTTGCAAGGGGGAAGTGACACCCCGGCAGAGCTGGGAAGTGATGTTTTGCTCCATGCCATTGTTCTTCAGGCAAAGCATGGGGGAACAGATGGTGGGAGGGCTGTCCTGGCTGTCCTTCCTTAACTGAGCATTAAGAGGCCACACAGTTTGGAAGAGGAGACAAGGAAGAGAAAATGGGAAAGCTGACACTGCGGGTAGGGATGAGAGGGTTCACAGGAAGATGACTCCCTCCTACTTCTCTTCTGAGTGGAGAGGAGAGGCACTATGCTTAGTTATTTGTGTGGGAGGAACTATGTTGCTAGCTAGAAAATGTAGAGATAAATAGATACCATCATTAATGAGATTACCTGCTGGAAAAATTAGAGAAGCATTTCTGGTGTTTCCCAGTGTCAGAGTTCAGAAGAGTGGATGTGAGGATAGGATCCCAAAATAGAACAGAAGCTGCCAGTGTCCACAACAGCCCTCTGAAATTTTTTCCCCCTTGCTGCCAGATCCTGGAATTTTTTAACAGTGCCTCCTCACTGGGCACAAAATCTGTCCTGGTACCTGTGGCTCACCCACCCTGAGCTGCTGGGTGCCCATCACTTGCGTGCTGGTAGCCAGAAACAGGGACAGAAGCTCCCCAGATAGCCCTGCAGTCACCTTGTTCTGCAGGGTTTTGACTTTGAAGCCTGTGTCACACTGCTTCACTTCTGGCCCCTTATGTGCGTCACACGAGGTCCTGCTGGTCCAGCGTCACCCTAGGGGAACTGGGCAGCTTCAACACATTGCTCTGAGAGCAGCAGCTGGGTGAAATGCGGTCAGGCAGCCAATGCAGGGTAGAATGATGGCCTCATTTCTTGCAAAGGCCTAAAATTCATAGAAAGCTAGCAATAGTTTGGGGTTTTAAACCGCTTTTCATTAGATTAACTTTATATAGAATCAATTCAAAGCACTTTAGGACAGCAAATGTGATACTTGTTAGAAGCATGCTTGAGTTCATGAGGTTAAAATCCACCTCCTCAGTCCCAGGGGACCGCTCTGTCCCTGGCACTTAAATCGTCCCGGTTGGTCCCATGAGACCACTCCATTCTTGGCACCCCTCTTGCGAGCTGCTTGTGTCTGGGGGTGCATTTCTTTGTGCGTCAGTACTGGTGTACCGTGGAATGAGATGGAATTGTGTCGTGGCACAGTCAGGGGCTGCTAAGAGGAGCTCTGCAGTCTCTGTTGATGATACGTCATGGGCATAAAGACTGCAGCGTGACTGGCATTCAGCATCCAGAGATGTGGCATTGCTGAGGCTGTAGTGAAGCACTTTGAATTTGGGGTGGCTCTTGGGGTGCTTCCCCTTCCCATCATTTCATTGACTGCAAGACCTAAAAGTGTCATACCTCCTGGAAAGAGGCATTCTCTGCTGCAGCCGTGGCCACAAGCAGTGTGGTTGTGCCATGCTGTCCCGCTGCCTGCTGCCTGCCTGCTGCGGGCAGGTGTGAAGGAGCTGCTCTTCATCCTCAGGAACAGAGGAGTCTGCAGGCTGGAGCTAAGCTGGAGGGTTCCAGGGGAGACTGGAGCACCCCTTCCCACTGTGCCAGTGCTGTCTCATCCTCTCCAGAGGTTCACAGGGGCCATGGTACAGGCTGTCTGCGTAACCAGCTCTAGCACGTGAGCCAGGAGTTGGAGAGGCAGCAGGACAAGGGGCAATGGGTGCAAGCTGGAACACGGGAGGTTCCATGGAAACATAAGGAGAAACATTTTCACACTGAGGGTGACAGACACTGGAACAGGCTGCCCAGGGAGGGTGTGCTGGAGTCTCCTGCTCTGGAGACATTCAAAACCCACCTGGACATGTTCCTGTGTGACCTGCTGTAGGTGATCCTGCTCTGGCAGGGGCATTGGACTTGATGATCTCCAGAGGTCCCTTCCAGCCCCTACCATGCTGTGATTCCTTGAGACTGATATTGTCCATCTTGTGAATAGATTGTAGAAAAGATCAGGTTTAAAACGCTCTAAATACCTTCTTTTAAATGTCATTTCTACACTTGCACTGCAATAATGACACGGTACAGGTTACGTGGTGGTTTGTATCATGTTGCAAAGTTCCTTACTGGAGCCTAGTTCTTAATCTCTAAAAAAGAAATGTAATCTTTTAAACAGGTTTTCATCCTTTCTGCAACTGAAGCTGACTTAACCTAGAGCTAATTTACTTTAATGGATGTCTGAGCTTGGGTTTTGTTTGTTTTTAAAAAAGCAAACTAACCAAAACTCTTCTGGTTTAGTGGTTTCCTAGGAAAGAGTCGAGTAATGCTTCCTTCCCTCTTCCTGATTTCCTATGAAATCCTGTAAACAGCCATTCCATTCCATTCCATTCCATTCCATTCCATTCCATTCCATTCCCCTGCTGTTAGCTGCAATTGTTGCAAACCTCAACATTATTGTCTGCCATACCTCCTTCCCCCAGTGTTTTCATAGTTGGGTTGATAAGAAATTGGGTTTATTTTAGTTTCTTTTTTAATGGTGAATGAAGGTTAGCAACAACATCTTTTAAAATTTAAAGATGAAGATTTTTAGATGCTTTTCTAAACGCTACTGCTGACGTAGGAATCATTTTGGGGAAGTCTGATGGCCCGTGTTGAGCAAGATGTCAAACTAAATAACCGTAACGGTCTCTTCTGATCTTGCAGTCTGTGATTCTCTACTGCCTGCAATTTCTGTAGACCCTTTCATGATGATGAATAAAATCAAGCAGAAAGAGCAATCTGTCCGTCCCCTCCTCACTATTGCTAGAGCCCGTTTCTCACCTTGTTTTGTAAATGCAGCTACAAATGGTGCTATAGCAGCGTGGGGATGAGATGAAGAGGTAGATTTGATAAGCTCAGAAGAAGGCAGCGTTTGTTCAGCTGCATGTTTCCACATGCAGAGAGGTATGGAAAAGTTCATTGTTACTGCAATCAACTTTGGAATATAGGAGGTGTCCTGTTGTATCTCACTGAATAAAAAAAGACATCTGTTACTTCCTGCGGTTCAGCAATCGAACTGTACTTAGTGCTTCAGAGGCAGCACATTTTGGTCAGATGTTAAGTCTTAATCCAGTTGCATTAATATGAACAAGATGCTCCTTACCCCAGTTTGGTTTTTAAACTTTTCTAGTCGTAGGGTGAGGTAAATATATGTAAAAGCAAATTGCTGTGGATATGGATTGCTTAATTTTTATTCCAAATTTTGAATTGTATTATGTTTTCACAAACTACTATTTATATAGATCATTGTTTTTAGTAAAAAAGAGCCAGATGACACTATTTATATACCTTGGGGTGGAGGGAAGAGAAAGAAATTCTTGGGTTCCATCTACATACTTGTCCTATTTCTGTCAATTTTGATTTTACTTTCCAGTCTTATGCTGGTGGCAGCCACATAGTGTAAAGTCAGTTATATTGTTGGACACCTTAGGTACAAGAATAGCAGAACACAGTTCAAGAGGAGATTAATTATTTATATAGAAGGGTACCCATTTTGTTCAGCAGTAACATGTAAAACCGTCTACACTGTGCAGAACACACAAAGAACTCCTTCTGTTCATGTAAATCTGTGTTCTGAATTTCAAATCCACAATAAAAAGTCTGTCATATTACAGTAATGGATTGCTGGAGTTAATCCCTCTTTTATTTAAGAATTTTATATGTCTTTTGAGGTATTTTAGATTTTAAATCTTGGTTCTGTCTTAATCAGAACTGTGCTGATACATCAGTGTTGTTGTGGCATGTACCATTTCATCCGAAGCACTTGGAAGACATTTGTTCCCTTGGAAAGATGAATACGAGTCAATGCTGGAAACGAAATGCTTAATTCCAGCTCTTATACTAGGATGCAAATCATGTTTCTTACAGAATATATCTTAAGAAAAAGCCCTTCACCTGTTCTCCTACCTCTGTTTTGTGGATTCCTATTAAACTTGTGTACCACAGTAGTCCCCTTGACATCGATAGATTTAGATGAGGCAGGTGGCAGAAATAAGTTCAGCATAATCATTTCCAGTTTGTTGGTGTCCATCAAGGAGGGCTGTGCAGGTTTGCACAGCACGGAACTGTGTGCATTTGTTTCTCTTTCTAACAGCTTTGCATAGCTAACAACATGGTAGCAGAGCATCGGTCCCTTCCTTGACTCATGTTAATGACTGCCTTTTAAATCCTCTCATTAAAATCATAAAGTCATCTGGTTGCAAATAGATTACACCAACCTCATTGGCATAACTCAACATTTGACCTTCTCCTAATGGCCTTGCCCGTAAGAGAGAGAAAGGGCATCTGTGCAAACTGCCTGTGACGCTGCCTTTCTTTTCCAGGGTTTATGAGAGACCTCAATTAGCATGGTCTTCCCAGCCCAAGACTGAGAAAGATCTCACCTACTGGAGAAGACGAGGACAGGACTTCAGTGTGCTCTTGGGCTATTCCCAGAAAGCCAGTGTGGAAATGAAAGGCCTGGCTGCAGCTCCAGGGACACCCCGGCACCCCAAGGAGAGTCAGCTGAAGGTGGGGACAGGCGCAGGGTATGTCAGAAGAAGCGGCTTGCAGGAGAGCTGTGAAGTGCCTGGTGACTGTAAATGGCAAAGTCTGGGAATGGAAAGCTGGAATCAGCCAAAAAAGGTAGGGAGGCAAATGTCCGAGGGTGACAGGGAAAAGCTGCTTCAAGAACTGTATTCACTGACCCTGGGAGACAATGTGGTGAGCACCCACAACAAGGGGAAATCACAGTCGTTGCCAAGGGTCCTTTCACCTGAGAGCATGAGGTGCGTGGAAATGCCCTCCCTAACCAACAGTAACAACTCACTCAGCGTAACTAAAACCCCCTCCTATCCCCCAAACAGACTGAGTGTGGAACCAGCTAAGCACCACGAAACAGGAGGCCATTTCCTTCCCCTGGTGAAGCCCAAGTATGGGAGACCTCTTAAGCCTCCATCCTACGAACTGCAGCGGCAGACCAGGGCACCTGCGGAAACCGCGGGTTTCCAAGACCACTACCAGAAAGACGAACCCATCTCCTACTTAGCCAAAGTTAATGAGCCAAGGCAAGATACTTGCATTCAAGACTCTGGTTTGGAGCCCCCTGTCTATGTACCTCCCCCTTCTTACAAATCCCCACCTCACCAAAACGTGACCCCACATCCCCTTAATGAAGTGCCTAACACCAACACGTACGCCAGCAGTGATCAGCAGGGTCCTGCAGAGCGGGTGGTCCCCTGCCAACGACCAGCTGTAAATACTTTTGAAGCAGGGGGTGACCCCTCCAAACACAACCATCTTCCTCACGGGAAGCAAAGCCATGCAAGGCGCCCTGCTGACTACCTGTGTTCCGTTCAGTATATTCCCTTTGATGATCCTCGGATACGACATATTAAAATTGCACCACCGGAAAGTCTGCAGGACAACGCTAAATACACTGAAAACGCGTGTAGTCCCAGTTCGGGTGCTTCGCAAGAGAGAGATCCTGAAATACAGTACAACAGTGCCTTTTTGGATGCATCACACTTGGCCAGTTCTGCAAAGAGAGAAAGAAATTCCGACAGCTCCACTCATAGCAACAGATGGTTGGCACCATCCGTCCGAGATCAGGAAAATTGTGCCTTGCTGGACCAAAGAGATAGTTGTAGCACAACTAATCACAGCCCCCGTAACGAAGCCAGTGCAGAGTACACAAAAGGCAAACTTGCTGTAAGAAATTCACATATGGACAGCACCTGTGAGACTGTTACAAAAGTGAAAAAGTTTGAACCTGGAACTGGGATGCAGAGCAAAAAGAGTTCAAAGAAAAAAATGAATGAAACTATATTTTGTTTGGTCTCTATCCCAGTTAAATCAGAGTCCAATCTGCCAGATACAGATAGGAACAACAACATAACCCAGAGCCCTGATAAGAATGGGTTTGATAACAATGGGGCTTTGCAAGAACAAAGTCTCTTAAGTATGTCTTCAACGGACTTGGAGTTACAAGCGCTTACAGGAAGCATGACCAATAAAAATGAGTTACAAAAACAAGAGCTGTGGAGACCAGAAGAGTTCAAACAAATGAATGACCTCAGATTTATTCAGCCTACAAAACACAGAGAGCTCAAATACTCTGGCTCCTGGCCAGGTGATCAGTACAAAGACCAGCAGACACAGACCAGTTTTGCCGAAGAACCCAAAAGCCCACAGTTTTTCCATGGTACAAAGCCTGGGCAGCCCAGTGATAACAAACCTCTGTCTCCAAAGCTCCTGGGATGTACAGCATCCATGACAGGGTCAAAACAGACAGGGCTACCTTCTGACGAGAGAAGCTGCAGACAGAGCACTTACGGCATGAAGGGTCAGATGTACCTCAGCCAGTCTAGCAACAGTGCGTTTTCCAGGACTGCCACCTCAGTCCTTCGGGCCCCCTCCCCAAAAGCCCACCAGAGCCAGCCTGTGCCTGTCCAGGAGAGGGAAACGGGCCTTCTTTCCAAGGGAGATGTAGTTAAGGGAGAAGCAGGCGCTCCCTGCAACAGTAAAGAGCTGTTTGGGCAGTTCCTGTTGAAGCCTGTAAGTCGTCGTCCCTGGGATGCAATAAGTGAGCTAGAAAGTTTTAACAAGGAGCTGCAAGGGCAGGAGGAGAGCACAAGCAGTGAAGAAGATTTGGAAAGTGCTGCAGCTTCTCCACAGGCAGGTGCCCTTACGCAGAGAAGGGCGTCCAGAAATGAGAAGTCAAAGCAGGAGCCAAAACGTGGTGGGAAGTCAGAAACAGTTGTGCCAGAGGTGCCTGTATTTAAGTCAGGGAGAGTTAAAAGTAAGTCTGAAAGTTGGAGCGTGGGGACAGAGCATGGTGGTGAGCCAGGCTGCATTGGCTCTCAAGGCTCCTCGCAGCCAGGAGGGAGCAGTGAAGGAGTCAGGCCAGCAGATGGAAATCTGATAACAGAAATGAGGTCAGGGGAAGCCAAGAGCAGGAGAAGCAAGCAGCCAGTTTCCATGGATCCTCTCAAGAGAGTTTTGTCCAGTAGCCCAAGCAGTTCATGTCATAGCAATCCTTTCAATAACCCTGTCTTGCAGGAGATGAGCGAAGACCAAAATTACCTAGACTTTGTTAAACTGAGCAAAGGTGCAACTCCCACAAATGATACAGCATTAGAGAGAGGCTCGGTAGTACTCTTGTCACTACCGAAGAGGAGCCAAGGGCACTCTGAGCCAGATTTGCGGTCAGTGGGACTTGATGCATCCCCAGGGCCTGGTGCTAACAATTCTGATCACTCTGAAAATCCAAATGTAGTGGAAATCCCAGTGAATGAGTCATTGCAGGCAAGAGCTGCAAGAATTTTAGGTATAGATATAGCCGTGGAGTCTCTCCTTCCGGATGACCACACTGGGCCCCACGCAGGCACTAGCCCTGCAAACGGTGCTGAGGACTTTGAATCAGTAAGTGACAAAGAAGGAAAAAAAGAGGATTCTTATGAAGGCAGACGAAAGTGTGGCTGGACAGAGAGTGCTCTCTTTGTCAGAGCAGGAGGTCGATCCTTACATCCCGATGAATGCCAGACCGCTCACCAGGAAGCCAGCGCTAAAACGCAGGCAGCTGAGCAAGGTCTTGAACAACCTGTGAGTCCCAGCCAAGGTGAGAACCAAAACGTGGTTTGCAAGTCAGCTGTCTATCAGCAAACAGAAAAGAGAGTGAGAAGCACCTCGAAAGTGATAGAGACTCTGCAAGGCAAGCTCGCTTCTCCACCTAGCAGAACTGCCATGGATCGCTTGGTGCGAATGAAAGAAGTTGACTCCGTGTCCCGGATGAGACGTCTGAGCATTAAGAGTGCAGAGTCGGGAGAGGAGGTGGATGAGGAGAAGCTGTCAAGGGTACAAGAGGAGAGAGGAAGCAAACTGGTAAACTCGGGGGCTGTTTCCAAGCGTGTTATCTCTCTCAGTGAAAACGGATATTTAGGTGGAATGGACAAGAAGAAGATCGACAGAGATTTTTCTTTAGGTAAGACCCTATTCTAGGAGACCCAAATGTATACTGTTTCCTTATGTAATGGGCATGATGCTTATGCCCACATAATGCTGCTCAAATAGTAACAGGCTGTAGGTGGTACTACTCCCATCTGGTTGCCACCCGCTTTGGTCTCCTTGTGGAAGAGATAACATGAGTGTTCTCTGATCCCATTTTAGGAAAAGTTACTGTAAAACTCACTTGTGATACTGAAGCTCATTCAGAGACTGGAGCGCTCCCTGAGCTGTTATCACTGTCTAATTGTTTCAGGCCAGCTTCAAACAGCAGAGTTCAAAGATAGTCAGCTCTAGTGCCAGTGTTTGGGAACACGTGGTGATTTCATCATAGCCTCTCCTTGAATAGCCATGTCTTCCCTCTCTAATACTTAAGTAGACACATACTATATCAGAGTTCAGAAGAAACTAAAAATAAAAAGCTGATGTTCTTCTGTGAAGCCTCTGGGAAATGGCTGCATTAAGACGCCTAGAAAATTCTCTCTCTTGCTCATGAATATTTTCCAGATCAGATGTGGAGAGCGACTGTTTGACTGTTATCCCCGGGTCAAGTGGGAAGTTGACTTTTTCAGTGAATACCTTTGTTTGTTTGTTTGTTTTCTGGTGTTGCTCATCTCTCTAAAGCATAAAGCATAAACCTGGGTAGTCCTTAAGCCCGTACGCATCCGCAAGGTAACAGGAGCTGTTCTCTGTGAAACAGTTTGCGTACAGCATTGTGTTGATCAACTTCCAGTCGGTTGTTGCCATAGATCTATGTAAAGGGATAGATCTCCCAGGCCACCTGTGTAATCCATTAAATTAATCCGAGTGAGCAAATGTATGGTGTGAAAGCTGTTAAAGTAACATTAATCTCCTCCTTCCTATTATCCATCCTCTCTGGAACAGCTGACACTCTACCTTGAAATTTGCACAGGTTATTCATTAAACCTCACTGGTATAAATCTGTTCACAGTTTTCCAGTACAAAGGAACTGAAATTAAATAGAGCATACTTTAAAGTGGATTTATGTATTTCCACCTGAAGAGAAATATTTGTGTGAGTTCTAAGTATTGACTCCTGCAGTCTTGCAGCCTTTCCCTTAATGCCTTTCTCTGCATCCCAGAGCTCTGTGTCTCTTTTTGCTCCGAACTCTATTTCTCTGGACCAGATTTTCCAAACAGGCTTCCTTGTACCCATCAGGTCTAGTATGCCCCACATGCGTTTTCATATGCTTTCCTCCCTTGAGGTTTTCGCTGGAGTGAAGAAAATAACTGTTGTGGTGACATGACTTCAGGGATGTATCAAAACAGATTGTGTGTGTGTTTTATTAGAGAGTTATTCTGCGGTAAATTAGGTCTAAATTTATCCCTCTTGCTGACAGTGCTGGGCTTGTGTTCGTTCCCATTGCAGCAGTTGCCTCACAGATGGAACAGCCCTCCCCATGTCTGGGTAGTCTGGATGTCCCTCGCTGCTGTGCGCATCCAGTACCACAGGGTAACACGCACTCACACAGGGAGAGAAGGCATCTCCTTCACTGGCTCCTTCCCATCCAGAGACCCTCGTTCGCTGATGGCCTCAAGATCTTCACCTTACCTTAACAGGGCAGGACTGAAGATTCATGTTTGTAGAAAGGCCTGATGTTGTGTGTTCCTCTGTTAACTCTCACTCCAACTTCCAGGCTAGCTCACTGGTACCACTGAAAGCCACAATGACAATCCTAAAAAATCATCGTATTTGTTGCTTTTACAGAGTAAATATTGCTAAAGGCCCTTCCTTTTGGAGTGAGGTTGGGTGGTGTTAGTCTCAGAATTGCAGACCGGGCCCGTCGCAGAGTCTAGAGGCCGTAGCTGGAGCAGGTTTTCACATGTATAATGCAGCTTGGCAGATGAACAGTCATCCCTCAGAGTAAGAGCTCTGCCGAAACTCGGTGCAAGAAGCTCGTCTTACTATGCAAATACTGCCATTAGAAGAACATCTCTGAATGTTCCCGAATGCACTGGATGTCTTTTCTCCTTTACTTTTCGAAGGCTGCTTCCATGAGGCTGCTGATCTGGCTTTGTTTCTGTAGAGAGCATTTCAGATGAGCTTAACCAAATGTTTAATAAACACTTCTGTATTGCTGCTAGAACTCCAATGTTTGTTTCCTCAGAAGTGTGATGTAGCCTGGCAGTCTGTCTCCTTTGTGTCCTTGGTTTAGGTGCTGAGGGTGTGGGTAAACTGAGCCACGAAGAAGCTCCGTGTCTTGTGGCCTGGTTTTCTCCCTCACCTGCCACTCCCCAAAACAGTGAGCACCTGTAATTTTGTGGGAAGTTCTATTAGTGTGAACGTGTCTGCCCTTTGGAAAATCAGGTTTCAGAAATGTAAATCCATTTATATGCTTAGGTAAACCTCACACAGAACACTTCAGAATTTGTGTACATTCTACAGTTTAGATGGCAAATAATTTACAACTGAAAAAAATGTTCCTGCTTTAGAGGCATTTTCCCACACGGCTTAGAAAGAAGCAGTGTTAACCTGGAGGGTGCTAGCCCTCAAAAACTTCCCTCTTGATTTTTTTTTTGCGTTCATGTGGAGTCTGCTCTTGAAGTTTAGAAATAACAGAAGAGGCTGAATAGTGACAAGCAGTTCGGAAAATGGGTGTTGCTGGCACAGGCTCCCTCTTGGCTGGCCTAACAATTTGAGGAGAGTGGGCAAGAGGAGCAATAAAGGATCCTGCACCAGGAATCCACCCACTGGGGCCAAATCCAGATCTTTTCCAGCCAGTCTCCCCTTGATACAAGTCTGGTTACTGCAAGATGGACACTTGCATAGGGGGGTAAAACCTTCCCTCTGAGGATTTTTATGCTCGTTCAAATGACGACATTCACTCGTATAAACATAAAAGGCCTGAGGGTGAACGTTTTTCTCCAAAGTGTGATATTTATGTGTGCAACTCTTTTCGTGCTCAACCGTTTAAATGCAAGTGCTGTGGGAGTGCAGCCCGCAGGAGGGATGTTTAAGGTTAACACAGATACCCTAAGTTGCATAAGAGCAGTAAGTAGCACACAGTAGCATGGGCTGCAGTGCTGGTTTGTCCAGGACACTGTGTGCCTACGGATGCCTCCATGGGTAGCCCTGGTTCCTCCACAGCATGAACACGCTTCCCAAGGAGCCTAGAGTAAGAGTCTAGAGTAAGAGTCTCGTGTGTGTGGTGGCACAGGGCAAGCAAATCTCACAAGGCAAAGCCCTTTTGTTGCAATCCTATCCCAGAGTCACAAAGGTAACGGAAAAGGCTCATATCTGCTCACTTCATGGCCAGTGTTGGGATAAATCCAATGGAAAAAAAAAAAAAAAAGTGATAGAAGAGTGTCCTTAGGGATTCAGGAAAAGAAAAACAAAGCGTGGTCTGTCCTGTCAGCTGACAAGAGGTAGGCTGAAAATGAGGACCAGTGTTAGTAAGCCAGTCCAGTGCTTTAGTGAATAATGTTCAAAACGTGACTTGCAGACTGAAGCGAGACAGTCTGACCACGCTGGTGCAACACAAAGACCCTGATGACTGGATGGCATCCTCACTTCTTCAGCCAGCCTTGAACACCCTGCTAGGATGCCTAAAGCATTTACTTGTCTTTAGTTCCCAGTACAAGGAGGGGCAAATCTTGAGTCTTTCTTTCCCAGTCAAAGCATCTGAAAACTAAAAATAATCACTTAGCATTCAGTGTGCTTGTTCCAGTTTACCCCAGGCTTCCCAAATTCTATCTCCATGCATTTGATCCAAATTGTTCACCAATTACACTGGTGTAAATACAGAACTTGAGTCGGGAATGTAGTATGTGTCTTTAGGGCTGTAAATCCAATTTCAAATAAAAGCAGGGAGAAGATGTCTCATTTCTTCAGCTAGCAATGGTGAATAGATGTCACAATACATTATTAACAGTGTTTTCTTGGATTTTTTTCAGATACGTATGACCCCACCAAAGTTGAAAAGGTGTGAGATGAATGGAGGAGAATAGAGATATTTCTGCTCTACTAAGAATGTTTCACTGATTCTTTTTCTGGGTGCTGTTTGTTTGGGTTTTTTTGTTCTTTGATGCTTGGAAACTGCCTCCATTTGTGGTGTTCATGGTGTACTGATAATGCCTTTACCACTGCCACTAGGAATTAGCTCTTTTTATCTGAAACTGTTGCAGAGACCACAGCAAAATCTGACTTCTGCATTGGAACCATCTGGCTTTGTAGCATTAAGACTAAATACCTACTGTTGGCAAAGAGTTTTTATCTGAACTCTATTTCAGTCTTCAGTGGGGATGATGAAGTCCACGAAGAGAGGCTTTTGAGTTTTCTCTTTGGTGTAAATGTAAACATGGGAGATTAGTGAAATGATTTTTAAAAGAATGTGAATTTATAAGCTAAACTTCTAATTATCTACAGTCTAAACTTTGTTTAACTTAAGGGATTTTTGGCCATAAAATAGAAAGTGCTGCTGCACTCCACGGAGGAAGGAATGCGAGAGAATGGTAGCGAAGAGTGATTGTGAAATTATTTCTGACTTCCAGAGATTGAATTTACTTGGATTAAATGCTTACTTGCCACCTAGTGAGAAGAAAAGCCAAAACCCCAAAGCTTCTAAAAGACGGATGACTTTTGTAGTACAGTGAGTACAGTGTACAGAACGTGTAATTATAGTAGCTGGCAACTAGTGTTTCAAACCAATGCAAAGTATACCACTGGCTGTTTTGCACTCAGTATTACTTATTTTTGTTTTGCTGTTTAGAAATTCTTTATATGAAAGAATAGTAGCTGGTTTAAAATAGCCCATTTTAACAAAGTAACTATATTTCTTGTTACAGAATACTATCTATTTTTCTACGATGTAAACAATTGCTAACAAGTGGCAAGTATAAAGAAGTATTATTATTATTATTATTATATTTTAAGAAGACTTATCCCTCTGATTGAAGGTGCCCCAAGCAGATTTCACTTGTATATCTTAATGCACACTCCATATTGACACGTACTCAGTAGTGCTACTTTATTTTGTTCTGAAAAGAGCCATTTGTGTATGTATGTATCTACTGCAGGGTTAATTTCTGTTTTTCCTCACTCAACCCTTGGATCGTTCGTTATGGAACCACTTGCTGAAACACAGCTGAGAACTGTCTGGGCTCCTGTCGCTGCCATTACATTCCAGTGACGGTGATTACCAAAAAGAGGATTTGGATCTTTGTCTCGGTGTCTCTGAGCTGCTCAGAAAAAAAAAATACCTGGTTTCTTTCTTTTACCTGATTTCTTCTTTTTACTTTGTTCCGTTTTAACAGATTATGGGTTTGGATTAGGCCAGTGTATAAAAATAAACAAAACCGGGTTTGATACTTCCCTGAAGTCAACTGATGTTGCTGGGGAGGAGCTGAGATGTCTTCTTGATGGCATTTAAATACATGGCTTTAAGTATATTTTATCTGCAGACACAAATGCATGAATTACAGAGTTTATAATAAAGCCTATGCATTCTGCTCTTTGATACTGGATTAGCCTGCATAGTATCTGTGTCTTTAAAGCCTTTGTGTCCCCTCTTGTGTGATTTTTGTAAGTACCTGTGTACTAACATTCTTCTGATGACTTGTTCTTGTACTTCACTAGTCTATTCTGCTGGCCTTTTTTTGGTTTTCCTTTTTTTTAACATAATTTTAGTTTTTTAAATTTTTCTCATTTCTTGAAATATTTTTTTTCCTAAGTCTGTACTTTGGAAAGAACGTCGGGGAAAAAAAAAACCCTCATCCTGTGTTTTGGCAGCAAGAATTTCTTGTCTGTAACACATGATTCTGTTACATATGGACTATTTAAAGCTTGTTTGAAAAGAAAATGTGGTGTATAATTTATTTTATTAACTCCTGTGTGTGCTGTGTAGCAATACTTGTTGACAAACTGTTCCCACCACTCTTACTATATCTACCTTTCTTCATCACCATCTAGGACATCTGGGGGATAGTAAATAGCTACAAAACATGTTTTGCCCGCCCCCCCAAATTCTGGCCGCAAAAAAAAACCTCTTAAAAACAATTCCTTCAGCTCTCCTCATCCCACTTACTAGTAAAGCTGAGATGCCTGGCAATAACTTGAAGGTTTTAATTTATCCTTGATTTCTGGGGAACTGTAAATTGTCCCATATAACCAATCCTGCTACCTTCAGTTCATGTCTCTGTGGAACAGGAGTTTTCTGTGCATTTTATTTCATTCTGATGGGGAGGGGGTTAATTGATTCTGCACCATGTGTGTGTCATCAGTCACGTCAAATAATCACTTTTCCAATGCACATAAACAGCCGAGATCTTAAAACAAAAACCAAAACAAAACCCCAAGCAAACAAACAAACAAACAAAAAAAGACAGAAATAGGAAGCAGCAATATTGTGGAAGTTTTATTGGCCAAGAATGAAAAATTAAAACCTAGAGTTAGAGAGCTTTGTTTTGCAGTAGTATGTGGATGAAAGACTAGTGTTAGTACTGCCTTAGAAATGATGTGTTCCTCTAATGACAGTGGTTGTTTCAGTGGATACTGTGATACGGACAACAAAGGAATACGTGGAGTGCAGTTTTATGAACGATTGTGCCTTAGTGTTTCTACAGTACCTGTGCCATAGTTAAAATGTCAGCTGTGGGAATGGGCTGGATGTTACGGTGGTCATAGCTGAACATCTTTCCAGAAGCCCTTTGCCAGTTGCAAACAGCAGTCAACAGAAACCTCCTTTTTAGACCAGATGTAGTTAAAAACCAGTAAATGGTGACTTTCAGTGCCTGTCTCAATGGGTGCATAAAACAGTCATGGCAACAGCTGTCACTGGTAATGACAACAGCGGGAGCCCAGGGCTGAGTGGATGAAGAGCAGGAGGATGTGACAATCTCCTGCAATGCAGTTGTGTGATGGCAGAGCAGCAGTGAGGAGCTGTGCATCTTTACTCTCAGGAGGAAGAGCAGAGCTAGAACCTCAGAAATCACCTTGTTACAAGGTGTTGCATATCCAGTTTGTGCTGTTGCTGTACTGCCGCAGCTGGGGAGGCTGGGGTGGATGACAGGTTGTCGAAGGGCTTGGTTGGGGAGATACTGGTTTCACAAGTGTTCCCAGAAATTCATGCAAAACCTCCTTGTCTGGTTAATACATTTCAAAAATGTTTGATGGCGACACCTCTCAGGAGGTGGGTAGCTAAATAGAACCTGCCATCTCCTTCCATTTACCCATTAAAATCCAGCATGGATAGTGCCAGATAGGGCAGTCTTGGTGACAGTAACAGCAGCTGGTGGCAGTGCTAAGGGGCCAGGGAGTTACACAAGGAACTCAAAGTTTCAGGCTCTTATCTTCCATGTGAGAAAGCAGAGTCACTTGTGAGCTCGTCCAAGTCCAGCTTTACTTGCTCATGTGGACCAAGACAGGCAAGTCCCTCTGGCACTGGGGTGGAGGGTTGGGAAGGAGGGAAGAGGGAGGAGGAGGGGGGGGGGGTACGATTGAAGGAGGAGGAGGGGGAGGAAAAAAAAGCTCACGCTTTATTAAAGGGAGCAACCTACCCCCACTGCAAGTGTTTATGTTGATTAAAGCTGCTTAGATGCGAGATGAAAAAGTTAAAACCTACTGAAGTGCATACA
>JAAGNO010013388.1:0-13063 GCA_033439905.1 Ceryle rudis | reverse complement strand
GTTTAGGTTGGGCATTAGGAAAGAAATATTCCCCACAAGGGTTGCCAAGATCTGGCCCAGGCTGCCCAGGGCAGTGTTGGAGTCCCCATCTCTGGAGGGGTTTCAAAGCCGTGGAGCTGTGGTGCTGAGGGACATGGTTTAGTGGTGCCCTGGCAGTGCTGGGTTAATGGTTGGACTCGATGATCTTAAAGGTCTCTTCCAACCATAATTATTCTATGATTTTATGATTAAATGATGCTGTAATAAACTAAGAAATCACTTGCCATCATTTCTTGAAAGAGAGGGCTGTATTTCATCCTGTGTTGGTACAGCACTAGCAGAGCCAGAGTTGCTCAGGGCTACCCAGACAGGAGGGAAAACAGGGAGAGGTCAAGTGAAACTCTGTCCCCTTTGATAAGTCTCCCAGGGTTTTACACTTTCTCTTCTCGCACAAAGCAGACGATCAGACCCCTTTTGGCACTGCCAGTCCCAGTCATGGGTTCCTCCTGCATTATTGAAGGAAAACACTGGAGTCTGGAGGGGTTTTTTTACCCTTGCAGGACAAACTTCAAAGGAGCAACTGAGACCTCACCATTTCAGTATGAAAAGACCAGGGGATCTGTTCTCCAAGGCCCCCTGTACATACACATCCCACCTCATTTCACCCGATAATCTCAGCGGGGGGCTCTGGAGGGGGATGGCTGGGGGAGCAGGGGGACAAGGTTCCCCAAAGTTAATCACAAACTGCCTGCCCGCATTCATTGCAGCGGTGCCTGATTGATGGGCACCATTAATCACTGCCCAGAGAGGCTGGAGTTAAGGCAGGAGAACCAGGGGGGCTGTGGGGAAAGAGAAAGGGTGCCAGGATGGAACCAGTGACAGACAGCTGGTGCAGGCTGGGAGACATACAGCAGCCACATCTGCTCACCTACAGAAAATATATAGGATAGGGCTTCCTTAAAGGCAGAGAAGTGTGGCTGTCCCTTCACTCGCTGTGTCATATATACATGCCCCTCTGCAATGCAAAGGGCAGAAGCAGAGGCAGAGAGGAGAAGGTGTCTCCAGACATTTGAAATTGCCCGTGGCCTTTGGTGGGGGGGGATTTGGGATACTGGCTCAGGGCAAGGTAGGGGTGGGCTTGTCTCGCAGCCATGAGGTAGTTTACAGAGTTTCCATCTTCTTTATGGACTGAAAGCCATCTGAGGTTTTTACAGGAAAAATGAAGGCAGTAAAAGCCACCCAAGTGAAGTCAGACGAGGAGCTTGTGTGAGTGAGTGACTCCATTTGGAGACAGGACACCAGCATGTACATTTTCTATCATTCCTGACAATTTAATACACTTTTTCTTTCACACTGGTCCTAGGTGATGTTCATGTTTCTAGACAGGCTGAGGTTCTGCCTGTAGTAATGAAGTTTGTGTCAGTGTTGACTGCAAAGGATAGCAAGGGCTTGCCAAAGGGCTGGACATGCTGCCGTGGATCCTGCTGCATTGTAGAAGCAAACCATGCTGCCCACTGCAGAGGCATGAGCCGTGCCAGGAGGCCTGGGATAATTTCCTTCTCCCACTGCCATTGCTTCTGACGTGGGCTCCTGTTGCTAAATGATCTGACATTTCTTAATTGCTTTCTTCGTCCCACCTCCTAATGCCCCTTAGCATTGGCCACAGGAATTAGTGCCCCAAGAACGTGTGAAGACACCAGTCCTTCTCCTAAGCTTCTGGTCCAAAGTAACAAGAAGAAAACTGTGGTTCCTAATGGAAAAATCCTGCAAGGTCACTTCTGCTTCCCATTGAACAGCTGTGTGACTTTTTCAGGCTTGGTCTTGCAGTGTCCAAGTCAGGAACATTTGAAGCCCATATGACTGCCAGAACATGAAAAACATCTATTATCCACCTTTTGTTGGATGCATTTAGTGTCATTTAAAGATGAAGGCTTGATGGCCAGCAGATGAGGCTGTGGCCTTTTTAAGTCTGATCCAATGTAGGTCAGTTATGGTGACCACCCGTAATAAAGTGGGGTCCATTTCTGATACTGCCTCAGATAGCACAGACATGAAGCAAAGGCCACTGAAAGCTACAGCAGCCCAGACTTCAGTGAACTTTGGGCTGAACATGTATTGTTTCAGAGACAACTTCTTGGACAGAGGGAAGTGCTTCAGCTTCCATGAGCTCTCAGGTATATAGGGCAGGAGGCAACTTATCTCTCTGTGACCACCTAAAGCTGGCTGCAGCTGATGCATCTACTCACCACAGACCCACCTACAGCCATCGGGAGGGACAAGCATTGCCCAGGAGTGGTTGATCCCATGTCAGTCATCCTACAGCAAGCAGAATGAATTGCTCTCTGAAAATGCCTGTGTCTTTACAGGCTGTTAAAGTAGATGACTAGCCAAATGACTAACTTAAAGTAGACACTGCACTCTTAGATGGCTGAAGGGAGATATTTGGGTGGATTTTTATCCTCTCCCATTGCACCACAGAGTGCCTCTTTCACCAGCGGCTGTTACGGAAACTTAGATGGAGTTTCTGTAACCTCTACTGATGGAGAATAAATCATCAGAAAATGTAGATTTCTTTGATTTTACAATATTCTTTCCATAGCTAAGTCTGTCAGGCTTGTGGACACGGTTGGTTTTTGGTTTTTTTTAATACAGCCATCTGTGATCTGAGGGCTCTGTAATTCAGGAATTACGCTGAATTAACTCACTCTATGTCAGTTATCTCCTTCCAGCAGCACTGCTTCTTTCCTCTTTGCTCCTGACCATGACTTCATTTAGTTCTTCCACAAAGAGAGTATCTTCTAGTGTAAGAGTTTTGCCCCAGAGGGTTAATCATCAATAGCTACTTTACTTAAGCTCCTATTTTAACCTGAATTACATTCCCTCTGTAGACCAGCATTAAATAAAGGTACAAGATAAGAGTCCCTGTCACAGCGAGCACCATCATTGCCCAGTTGCAGTGTGTCTGGGCACCTCCAGCACAGTCCACAGCTCTTGGGGGCCTACAGAAAAATACAGCTCCATTGGGAACCTGCGCTCAGCCTGGGTGAATTGACATCTTTGCCCATAACTGCCTCACTTCTGGATCTAACTCCCACCTTACGAAATGTGCCTGTTGAACTGCATCAGCAGGGATGAGGGTGGGCTGGGCATCTTGGGGCGGGCAGCTTCTTTATGTGAAGGGAGGCATGGTCCTTGGGCTTGGAAACATCTCTAAGTCAGGGTTGTTTTGCCATCCTGGGTGCATGTTTCAACGGCAACATTATTGTAAAACAGCTTTGTGTTTACTTTGTGTACAGAAAAGATAAAATCAGCATTTATATGCAAACATGAACCAACAAGGAATTTCAAAATCCTGCCATTTCACTCCTCTGAGAAGGAGAGCCAGGGTTATTGTGTAACCAGAAACATCTGAAAGCTGGGGATTTTCTGGGTCTAAATTCAATTTAGATTATAAGAGGCTAATTTAGGATCTGACTGTATCACCCTGGGCAGCCAAAATAGGATCTGAAACACACAGAGACAGGGACTTTGGGGTGGAGAATTCTCTGTTTTGGACAACCTGGGGCACTGCGTGGCTCTGAGCTCTCCATTTACAGATCAAGATGATGAAGTAAGTCGAGGCAGATGCTCAGCTGGGGTGAGCCACCCAAGCCCACTCCAATGTCCCCGTCTACCCTGGGGACAGGGGTTGTTCATGTGCCCACCCCATCTCTGCCTTCCCAGGGCAGCCAGTGCACACAGCTGGAGTGGAGCCGGGTAGAGGCTTGAATGTCAAGGCCTGAGAGCATCAAACGTGCAGAATAAGGGCTTTTACTGGGATTTCATAGCTGGAGCACTGGACCATGCTTCTGTCCAGGGACACACTCCAGGCTGGGGGCAGCTACGGGCTGGGAAATATGGGGTTCAGGGCAGAGAGTGACTCATGGCTTTCTAAGAGAAACTACTCACTGTAAAAAACTTCAGGGCACAAGTGTTATATATCTCCTGGAGGTCTTATAAGCTAAGTTTTAGCCTGAGGTGTGCAGGCTCAGCAGCCATGAGCCACTCACTCCTCCAGCCCAGCTATGCCAGGCCCAGGGCATCATTTCTAAATACCTTCCCCAGCTTTAACAATTCTACACAAGGACAGCCAGTGTGACAGGTGCTCACTTTCAGTAAGAAAAATAACCCCATGGGACACACTTGTGAGCGAGACCACCTTCCTCACCACATCCAACTCCGTGCCACCGGTCCTAACAACGGGATCAGTTTCCTGTGGGCAGATGCATCCCTGCCTGGGAAGTGGGAAAGCCCTGTTCTGCCTGTCTGGAGGGAACTAAGGGGCTGACAGGACAGGGGGCACTTTTTCAGGTCATCCGAGGAAGCAGAAGAAGAATGGTGGGGCTGTTTGTGGTGCTCACCAAAGGGACAAATCATGCTGCCATCTCTTCAGCCAGCAGAGGTGAAGCCCCCACGCAGGGCCCCAGCCCCGGGAAGGGGAGCGGAGGGTAATAAGGACTGATAAACCAGCAGGAACTGAAGGGAAACAAATGCAGGGGAGGGAGAAAAGCCAGGAGGGAAGCGAGCAGCCCACAAGCCCAACAGGACAAGCTGTGGCTAGGCTATTGCTGCACTCACACTAGCAAATATTCTTAACTCCCTACATCCTGAGTGCAGGCTGTACTGGATATTTGCTCCTCCAAGGCCCATGTGCCCATGTGTCCTCAGCCACCCCATCCCAAACCCCTTCCCACAGGGCTGACTGCTATAGGCATTTATATAAAATGTAAAAGGGGATGTGGTCTCTTTTGGGGCCAAATCTGCAAAAGATCTCTGCAGCTCCACCTCGCTGGAGGATGCTGGGCAGGTTGATCCACCCATGGGCACTCATCACCCTCTAATAACTTCCCCATGCTCATGCCCCTGATGCCTCCTCTGCCTTGCTGGGGCTAGTGGGGTGCAATAGGGAACATCTGCCCCAGGGCAAGCACTCTCCCTCCCAGCTTCCACCCTCCCCTTACCCCGGGGTTTATTTACCCAGGGGCACAGGGGTAAATGGGGATAAGGAGGTGGAAAAGGTCACCTGGGTGGTGGCCACAAAAGGGGACATTGTGCCTCCAGGGAGGGGTGGAAAGGCCTGGGGAGACAGGGTCTCTTTGATGTATTCTGGATGAAAGCAGGGATGGGGCGGGGAGAAGAGGGGGAGCAAACAGGGGGAGGGGATGACACTAAAACCCGAAAGGCAACAAAACCTCTCCCAGTTGGGACACAAGTCAGGACAGTCCCTTTATTTAGATGGATAGAGCCATGAACAATGCGGGGTGGCCAGAGGCCACCCTGCCCCTGTCCCCTTCCTCTCCCTTCCTCCCCTCCCTCCTCAGCCTCTCACTTTCTTCCAGTTTTTCCATTTTCTTTCTTTCCTTCACTCACCCCATTCCTCCTCCTGCTTCCAACTTTCCCTATTGCAAAAGCACCGAGAAAGAAAGTGGAGTGATACATGATGCAAAGTTAATTTTAAGTAGAGGTGGCAAGGAGAAGACCAAAGGCAGCAGTGGAGGAAAATGGGCTGAGGGAGCTTACGAGGACACCTCCTTCCTACACACGAGCCGTGACATCTGTGTTTCAGCATGGGCTTTTGGTCCCTGGTGCAATCTGTGCACTGCAAATCATAGAATCAGAGAATGGTTTGGGTTGGAAAGGGTCTTTAAAGATCATCTAGTCCAAGTCCCCCATACTGGACTATTCTGACATCCTATGGCAGGGCTGAATCCTGGACACAGGGTGCCTGGGGTTGTTCCACCATATGGACCTCTGCTCTGTGAGATGCTTTAGGAGCATAAAACCAGAGCATCAAGGATACCTCCATGGCTGGAGGAGTCTGGGGACAAGCTGCCCCGCACATCTGCACCTCTACCTTTTAACAAGTTGTGTGCTTCTCTTGAATAGCAAGACTTGCCTGCCGGCAACCATTAGCTCTCTTCAGCACCATAAACAGACTCAAATTCAGCTTATACCACGTCTGAACTTGGCTTAGGCACTATTTTTTCTGCCAGTACATTGCTCTTTTCAACTCCAGTCAGCACTGGTTTGAAGTTATTACTGTCTGGTGGTTGGGGTTTTTTTTTGGTGGTGTGTGCATCCTAAATGAGCTTTGTGGCCTCCCCACTTCAAAAGCCTCTCTGCTTTCACCCCTCTTTACTGGCTGTCCTCTAGAAAGACCAAAGACCAAAGGGTATAAACTATCTCAGGGGTGTCCCAGGTCCATGCAGCACACGGGATGCGGCCAATGGGACAGTTGTGGTGGCTGCTGGAGAGGGCACGGGGAGAATTGGGCCAGGGAAGACGCAGAGCCATGCCAGGGTGCACCCAGACCTGGTCCCCATCCTTGCCTCCATTCAAATCAGACTCAAATACAATGTGCGCTGCAAACTTCAAGCTGCTTCAAGCACATCTCACCCTCTCCACTGCCCATTTTGCCCTGGTGCCAGGTGTCTCCTGGGTGAGGAGAAGCAGTGATGGGGCCGGTAGGGAATCATGCACAGGTGCTTCACCATGGGGACCAGCTGCTTCCACTGACACCAGTTGGCTTCCCTTCTACATAAGCAAGCCCATGGTCAGGGCACACTGGTTGAGGTCAGCAGCTTGTGGGGAGTGCTTTGTAGGTTTGTGTTGGCAAGAGGCTGCTTACTAGTATTTCTAAACTGGATTTTTGTTTACCTAGTAAGTTTTGCCTGCTCTTTATGTATGAGGTTCTGCTAAAGGGTCTGTGGGGCCTTGAAGGAATTGTGTGTGTGAAAGTGGGAAACACAGAGAAAGGGAAAATATGTCATAATACTGCAATGCTTCCACCTAGTATGTAATATCTGAACAAATTTTATTTTTTTAATCTTTAAGTGCTTTACTCAAGGGAAAGATATTTACTGGGTTATAAAAGTGTCAACATTTCACTTAGAAATTGGTCATTCTTTTGGCAGTGACTTTAACAGAAAATTCCCCTTGGGGCTATAATACCTCTCTCTGTTTCTTCTTCCCCTTAAAAAAAAAAAAACCAAACCACAAAAAAAACCCAAACCAAAAACAAACAACTTAAAAAGCAAGCCCAATTTACTGTGTCTGGGTAACTATTGTACTGTAGGCTTTAAGTGGTGGGACTGAGGCCAGAAGATGAAAAGAGATTGAGAAGGGAGAGAACTGAGGCTTCTCCAGCAGCGAGGTAGATGCTCATAGGTCAAAGCTTGAAGTGCTGCCCTGGTTCCTGCAGCCAAGTGATTACCAGAAGTTTCTCCTTTTCTGCTGTTTGTACCTCTGATCTTACTCTCATCTACCCATAAACAGAAGCATTTAGAGTTGGGAGGGGTGCCACAGCTTAATACTTGAAGTTTTGTCACTGTTTCTTGGTCTGATCTAATGCACTATGTCTTCCACTGCTGACCGCTTTCTTGCACTTGTTTCTCCTTTTCCATGTTCCTCTACATGACTTTTTATTTTTCTGTATTGTAAAGCAATGTTGATAACTTGGGTAGATATTAAATGCCTGCCTTGTCTTGGGGTTTTTCCTGCTCATCGTGTGTGGATGCTGGGGTTTCCCTGAGGATCTCCCTCCTGCCTCACCGGTGTGGAGCACAGCCATGCTAGGACTTGTACAGGTCACTTCTTATTCTTTTGCCACCTTGTGCCCTGGGACAGAAGAGAGGTGACAACAGGAGTGAGGGAGTGGGCAGCACTTTGCAGAATATGAGGACTTTTTTCACCCAGATCTGAACAGTAATCTTGGTCTGATTGTGGGCTCTCAAGAAGCAGGAAGAATCCACACTTAAAATACAGCAAAATCCCAGTCTCTGATGGTTTTGCCCCACTTTCCCTAAGCTAAGGATGCTGATGTTCCCCTTCAGTTTTCTCCTCTTGATAGTGGTGACAGCAGAGGCACGAAGCAGCCCCTCTTACTGGGAAGTGCCTTAGCTATGTCACTTCTCATGTTCTTGTACTGCCTTTAGCTTCTACCTTGGTAGAACTTTATCATGGAAAAATAACAGGTGGAAGAAATTACTTGGATGTAATAAGTCTAAGTGTAAAACTTCTGCATGTCCTCAGACTCAACTATGGGAGCATCCACTTGCTTCTCCAAAGAGCAAGCCCCAGAGAGTGGCTTGAGGAGGCCCATGGTGAGGTCCCAAGGGATGCTCTGGCTGAGTCCCTCTCTCTATGTGTGCCAGGTTGTGCTCAGAGGGAGCTGGGGGTTCATGGTGTGCCCAGGATTTTAGGCCGTTTCACTGCCTGATAGCCTCTTAAGGGTGCAATGTTAACTTGTGATTAAAGCAGCGTTGTCTGTAATGCTGTTAGTCCCATTAGTCCCAGGTACACCTTTGGCTAACGCTTCATTGATGGTAGTTTCTGGGAATAAAAGTGAACCCTCGTTGGCCGATGCCCAGCCTGGGTAAAGCTGGGCCAGCTCTGCCTGCCGGTGGCTGAGTGAGGGGCTGCCTTTCACCCTGAGCTACGCAAGCTCCTGGGCTCCTGGCCAACATCCCATCCAGATAAGACATGAATGAAAATTGTTACTGTTAGCCAGCTATTCTGTGACCTGTATGAAAAGAGTGCAATGACCTCGGGACTAGTCTCAGCACACAGCCGTCTGCCCACAGACTGTGGCAGGCAAAGAGCCCTGGTACGCAGACCAAAGGCTGGCAAGACAAGTGTTTTCCTGGCGGCTGCTCCCCACAGATGGGAGGGGAGGCAGAAGCAAGTTGAGAGCGAGAAGCTCGCCTTGCTGCCTGCCATATTTCAGCTGCAACAAGATCTTTATGAGGTGTTAATATAAAAGTGCGTTGTTATAAATTAAAACCAACTGTTGGTTGTTCCCTGCAGGAGGATCTGTGGTAAAGCTGATAGTTGCTGGTGATATGTGGTGGTAGGAACAGGAGAAAACCCTCTTCCCTTGGATTCTAATCTCTTGGTGTGCTCCCAAGCAGTGATCTCCTGGAGACCCCCATGGTGCTGGGACTCTGCTGGCACTTGCCCTGCAAGGAGGACCACCAATACCACCCTGCTGTGGAGGTGCTGCAGGGTGCACTCATGTCTGCTTCTGAGGGCTTCTCGTGGGGTGCCAGCCTTCAGGCAGGCTGCACAACTCCTTCCTATGAAGTTACCACCTTAATGTGTGAATAAATTTGGAAGGAGTGTGGCCATGGAGCCGAACCTGAGGTTGCCCATGAGGTATGACAGCATCATTTAAACACTGCAGTGCAATGATCATTGAATGGTTTGGATTGGAAGGGACCTTAAAGGTCATCCAGTTCCAACCCCCCTGCTGTGGGCAGGGACACTTCCCACTGGACCAGGTTGCTCAAAGCCCCATCCAGCCTGGTCTTGAAAGCTTCCAAGGTAGAATCATAGAATGATAGTGCACAGTCCATTGCAAGGAATTATTTTCACCATGTGCTGGGCTTTAGGGGCTTTGGGCAACAAGAAAAGCTTCAGCCTGAGCAACTCAACACCAAAGGAAGGGACTGCAGTTGAAAATTGGAAGGGTTCTTTCAGCCTGGGGAGGGGGGCAGCCAATCCTGACACCATTCTGTGACTTCTTTCTGCTTCATTAGACATGTCTGTGACCTGTGAAATGCAGCTGAGGAAAATGGGAACCCAGTGGTGGATGTAGATATGAGCAGTTTTACAGAAGTGTGTCTTGTACATGCCTGTGCCTCCTGGTGTCCTTGGCTTGCTGCTGCCTTTTTTTTTTATTTTTCCACTTAATTATCAGGATTCCTCAGCAAAATTCTGCCTGAATCTGACTCTCTTGCAGCCCCGTACCTGAGGGATGGGTTTATGTCTTCCTGGGGAGCTGAAGTATCAGCTTTAGGCACTGAATTTCTAGTTGTACATCTAAAGAGAAATGATGTGCTCATCAGAGATGTTCTCCATCCATGACACAGGTGTTTCAGGTGCCACTTTAGGCAGGCACTGAGGCTTCCTTGGGAGCAGCCCTTGGCTGATGGCAGCTAACCCAGACACTGAAGGTCTCCCTGTCCCCTGGAGGTGGCTTCCCCAGGAAGGGGAAGCACCTGGCTGAGAAGGCACATCTGTTGTTACTCTTGCTGGTTACAGGTAACCCCTGTGGTCAGAGAGTTTTTATCTCCAAGCCTTCTCTCTGGCACTAGTTTGTATAAATGGAGCAGAGAGGTCTAGGTGTAAGCTTGTAGAATCGGGACTCTTCTCAGCTTGGTCCAAGCAGTCTTCAGGTGGGTGCTGGAGAGAGCAGGAGTGAGCCAGGCTGGCTGAAGGTACCTGATGTCTCTGCAACGACCTGAAGAACCTTTGGTGCATCCTCCATAATGCTTTCTTAAAAGGGCAGAATGATTTAATACCCCTCTCTGGTGTAGCCTCTTCAGCAGCTTGATCTGAGAATCAGCTAGTGAGTTGTGGTTGCCATAGTTCTGTCCTTTTGTCCTTCTTGTATTTCTAAACAAGGTGTACTTCCTTCTCCCTGCACCCTCTTTCCCCTCAAGTGTTTGGAAGACTCATGACCACCATGTTGGTTTTTGTTTGGTTGGGTTTTTTTGTGTTTTGGGGTTTTTTTTCCAAAGTAAATTGTGCATTCCTGATTCCCTGTTTAGTTTGTGCTGAAACCCTGGCTGGCAGCATTAGGGTAACTTGTGATGCTGACTAAGCTCTTTTTTCCCCCTAATATTAATACTGCTTAAGTGAAAAGTGTTCACAATTAATTTCTTGCCAATACAGTCACAGCTGATGCTGCTTTACTGTTGCTGCAACAGTATCATGGGTGAACTGATCTGATGAACCTCGGAACAATGATTGGGAGTTTCTTGACTGAGAGTCAAATATTGCTTTTGGAAATATGAAAATGATCAGTGCTCCTAAGGAAGGAAAACAAACACTAGGCTAAGGAGCGGTGAAACTCTCTAACCAAATGCATTCTGCTTTAATGGAACACTTTCTAGATGAAGGCAGTGGTCTGGATTTCTGAATTGCATGGAAATAGAGTTTGCTGTTGGTTTAGGCTGAGCAAAAGTATGTGGCAATCTCCAGGGGTTATGCCTGACTGAATTTTTGGAGATCATTTGTGAGGATGAAGCTCCTAAACCCCCACTGGGGAAAGGTACGATGTCAACCCTGCCTCACCAGCCATATGTGCTGCTGCTGAGTGTAGCAGATCCCACCCAGGTCAGCCCCCAGCTTTTGCTCCTACCTGTGGAGCTGAACAGAAGAGCCACATGGGGCAAAAACCTTTGCAAGCAATTTAAGCACTTCAGTTTTCAGGGGGACTTTTTATTAGAGCAGTTTTGACTAGGGAATGAACTTGAAGCACAATCACTACTGCTTTTGCTTGCAAGCTCCTAAATGCTACTTGCTGTTTGAGCCTGCGTTTTCCCCGGGCTTTTTTCTGCTTTTCAAATAGAATCATGTATGTGGAAAACTCTTATAGATCTGGATTACAGAACAGACGCTGGCATTACTGAGTTTGGGACTGCTGAGTTATTGTAGTCCCGACAGCTTCTACCTTCCCAGTACCGAGGCAGCAGAGAGATTATACACATCCCTGGAAAGTAGGTCAATTTTAACAATCCTTTCTGCTTTGTCTTTGCTCAGCACATTCTACAGGCCAGCCCATTTTGCTCCATTCAACTACTAATGCTCACTGGAGCTACTGAAAGGAAGGAAGTCTCTGCTGTAGATTTTTCAGGCCATCATTGCTGTGTTTTGTTTCACAGATACCTGTCTTACCTTTGGCTCCCCTCCCCTGAAGCAGGTCTTCGAGCATAAGCCCAAAAGTAACAGCCACAGTTTAGGAGCCTCTAATAATAGTTTTGAAAGAGCAATTACTGTTCTTGTCTTTATCTAAAGCAACTGAAATTAGAGTAGGTCAGAGTGGGCTGCTGGTGGTGGTTTTTGAATGACAACACTTTACTCAGGGGAGCAGGATCTCCAAGAACAAGCAGCCCTACTCCACTCCTCACAGCAGCTGCCAGAACAAGCAAACTGCAGATACCCGCTTCCCCCATGACTGCTGCCACATTGGAGGCAAGGGCAGCAGAGCCTGCAGCACCTTCTGCCTGTCCAGAAAAGCTGTTACCAGCACTGAGCCTGACCAGTCTCCTATATACACCTGTAGCTCCCCATACATCAACTCTGTGGTACTTGCACCAGGTGCTGTGTTCATAAAACATGAAGGGGGAGGGGAGGCAAGCACGGCTGGAGGTTGTGCTGCGCTGCTTCTTATCCCCTCCCACCCCTGAAACCTGGTCCAGGAGAAGTGCTGCTCTGGTGTATCACGCCTTGCTCCCCTCTTCCACCCCTGAGGCCTTTCAAGCAAATAGATGCCTCAAAGCCCTGAAGCAATTTATAAATAGATTTTTATTTATAAAGTCAATTGACATAAAATAGGATACTCTTTTAAAAACTGCATATGTACAACATAAGAAATGCTATCAAGTGCATACAAAAATGCCTTCAATACATTAAAAAACCCAAAAAACTTCAGTTTTCAGAGAAGGGGACCTTCACACCAGGCAAATTTGGACACCACGTTAAGACACAACGTAACTTTACAGACTTTTACTAAAGTGTTTGAAGGGGGGAGGAAACAAACAAAAAACAAACGCCAAAACCCCACCTTTTTATCTAAACTGTGTACGTTCCCAAAACATTCTAGCTGGCAGTGTATCAAGAACAAGGGAACAAGGGAATAGGACTTGCTAAAAATAGAACTATCGCCCCTTGTCTCTAAGGCTTCTTGTACAAAAATAAGTCTTCATACACCAGTGTTCCCATAGGCAGTTCAAGTTACATATAAAATAGTCTCTGACATGATAAAAAATTTCCCTCCCCTTCCAGAAACAAGGAAGCATCAAGTGGTTTTCATGTCTTCTTTTTTTTCTTCCGCCCCTGCAGAGCAATGCCAGAGCGCAGCCCGGGGGAGGGGGGGCCGCGGGGTCTCTCTCCTCTCGGTCGGCAGCTCCCGGTGGGCAGGCGGAGTCGCTGTCCGGGAGTGGGGAGCGGAGCCTCCCCCCCGGGAAATGGTATAACATATAGTTGATTATCTTTCTACTTTCTCTCCTTATAACTAGATTTTAGTGCAATTTGTAAAAAT
>JAAGNO010013387.1:0-10260 GCA_033439905.1 Ceryle rudis | reverse complement strand
CCTAATGTCTAACCTGAATCGACCTCTCTCTAGTTTTAATCCATTCCCTCCAGTCCTATCACTGCCCGACAGCCTAAAAAGTCCCTCTCCAGCTGTCTTGTAGGCCCCCTTAAGATAGTGGAAGGTCACAATAAGGTCTTTCCAGAGCCTTCTTTTTTCCGACTGAAGAACCCCAACTCTCTCAGTCTGTCCTCATAGGAGAGGTGCATAGGAGAGAAGCCACATTATAAAGACAAATTATTTCATATAAAGGAAACATCTGGCCTGTGAATATGTTCAATTTTTTTCATATGAGTACTATAAGGCAATTGTCAAATAAATTTTTACATTTGGTAACATAAGCAATGATTTCTACTTCAGAATGAAGAAATGTGAAAGCAATAGAAATAAGAAATATCACGTTCTTAACAGAAGAAACAGAAACTTAGATTTATGCAGGATTCTACTACTGACATTGTGACGTTATACAAGGTGTTTCACTCAAGTTTCTAAATGTAAAGCACAGTTAATAGTATTTTCCATTCTATAAATTGAAAGAACAGTATGACAGTAAAATGTTACTACATGTTGTGTGTGGTCTTTAAAGGTCTTTTAAGGTATGTATAGTAATAACTGCATAAACTCTACTCGGCTTTGCTATTTCAGCTATGTCAGTGAAAAGTTGAAGGAAAATGTTTGGAAATAAAGGTTTAGGAGGAAATTCAATTCCAGACAGAGCAAGCAAGGATGTAAGTTACTATCTAAGTCTAAGGTATGTCTAATACATAAGCTTCTGGTTTCAATGTTCAGTATCTATTAAGGGGAAGATATGATAAAGGGAACATACATTTTCATTAGAGAACTTTTTTTCATATTTTGCATGATATAGTGTTTAGTACAATGAACAAAAGTACAAAATTATCTTCACTCTCATGCCACAAATATAGACATGCAGACACACATTCACACACACAAATCTAGACTTTCAGATATTTTCTTATGGCCTTAAGAAAATGCTCTTCTACTCAGTCTAATTTTTTTGAAAGAACATTAGTAGTGCCAGCAGAAAATCAAACAGACTTAGCTACTTGCAAAGAAAACACTATAACCAATATCTTTGTCAAGTTCTCTCTGCTGCTGCTTCAGCTGTCAAACTCAGTGGTGCACTGCAGCATTGAAGGTAATTTCCATTTACTGGTAAAAACTGTTTTCCTCAATTTTTTGGCTTCTTTGTCTTTCTGCTTGCCTCCTATCAATCTACTACCACCCAGATTTCACTGTCACAGTTATACTTACACACTCCAGTGATTCCTAGTTACCTACATGACATGCCTATAGCACAAATGCTGATGATGCATTATATGTCCAGCACTTTTTGTCGCAGTGACATTCCTCATCAAAGTACTGCCTAGGGGCAGCTGCTGGTTCACAGCTACTCTCTTGTGTAGCAATTACTCAGTTTGATTACGCTGATGATAAGCTATCAAAAAGCATTCACACAGGACTTTTTATTTACCAACAATCATGACATTCTTTTCTTCCTTCTGACATCTACATATCTAATTGAAGACCAAAAAAACCAAAACCAACCAACCAAACAAACAAAATCTTCATCTGAGACACTCTTAAAGTTCTTGGATTAATTAAGGAATGTATATATATCTGGTTTAGCCATAACGTTTCTAAAATAAAAGCTCAGAGAAAACAAGAGGAAAAAAAAAACAAAAAACAATTATATTCAAAAAGTTACAGTCTCTAAATAGCATGTCCCAATCTTTTTTAATTAATTTAGAAACAGCGGAATGATAAAATGCATGCATAAGTATCAGGGGCTTAGGTATTATATTGATACTTAGACAGATACCAAAGAAAATGAGTATTCTGGTGGGCAAGATAAAGCTAAAAATCAAAACAAAGCACCCCAGTTATTTAGGTATCACTTAGTATGTGGTAGAGTCAGGAAGAACCTCAAACAGCCCCTCTATGTTGTATAGAGACAGCATCCAGAACTATCTATCTTGATTTATTTCTGTGTGAACTAGAATAAAAGACAAATTTCAACTTCTTAGGGACTCCTGTGTCTTTTAAATGGCAACAGAATAAGAGGAAGGAAAATATTGCAGAACTATAACATTTTCTGATATAACAGAAAGGGAGGACCATAAAACAGTCAGAATTTTGTTTATATGGTAAAAAATAAAGTGTTAAAGTGTGGCTGGACTCGATGATCTTAAAGGTCTGTTCCAGACTCTATGATAATTCTGTGTAATTCTGTGTGTTAAAAGAGAAAAAAATTACTCAAACTACAAAACCTGTGAGTGGTTCAGAACCTTCTTAAAACTGCTAGTCCTGGCAAAAAGGGTGTAAATGTCACCTCTATTACAGAGTTCCAGATGGTATATTTAGAAAAAAGAAAACAAACAAACAAACAAAACCCAAAAAACAACAAACAAATGAAAAACCCAAACAAAACCAAAACAACCAAAACAAAAAAACCCAACAGTTTTATTTTGTAACTCTTCAGTATATGATAAAAAATTGAAATTAATAAAAAGCAATATTTGTTCTTGAGTCAAGGAAATTAGTAAGACCTTAAAACCACAGTATTTTATTACAGCTCATTGTAAGCTATTTTTCAGTAATTAACTAGGCTTTTAAATCAGTTAGCATTTAGAATAAGAAGTACAGATAAGTAAAGTTCAGGCACAATAACATGCTCTGCTTGTGTAACTTGTAACACATTGGTGTGGTCTAATTCTGTGTTTTAGGTAAGAACTTTTAAGTCTAAATCCTTGCTTTAGGCTAAAAGCTCCCAGTCCTGTAATACATGAGGTAAAATATATTAGTTTGTGCAGGTCTGATACTTTTATGGTGGAATTCCATGGCTTCTAAAAGTAAACAAGGAAAAACTACTACTCACAGGCAATAGTTTTCTTGGAATGGCAAAGTAAAATAATAATAATAACAGTAATCATAGAATCATGGGATTGATGGGGTTGGAAGGGGCATCCACAGCTTCTCTAGGCAATTTCTACTACTACTACTACTACTACTACTACTAGCAGGAATGCTATTTGAATTTGTTAACATTTTCATAAATCTGTCTGAGTTAAAGCTATTTAGCTTAGTTAAAGTCCAAGTCAGTTCTTCTATAATTGCAGTTTTACGCTTATAGGTCTCCTTGTACAATGTGTAAGAAGGCAGTGCAGCAAATCTGAGAATAAAGATTACATAAAAAAAAAGAAAAATATCTAAAAATTTGGCACTGCAAAGTTTTTCCCAAGGATCCTCTATATAACTATTCTGGAGTCCCAAAACTATGAAACAGATCCCAAATTGAAGACAACAGTTGCCACCTTTTATGGATATTTAAAGAAGGCATTCAGAAAGTACCTAAGCAGCTTTCACATAAACCATTTTGCCAGTCAGAGGCTGGTTTGATTCTTCCTCTCTTTTTTCATAGCCTGGTTCAAAGATAGTCTATCTGCCAGGTGGAAGAAAGGAAAACCATTACTGTAATGTCAGTCTGACCTCATTAAAAGAACCAAAGACTTTTCAAAGAATCAGGTCTTGAAGTAAATCCAAAGATGATCAGCCTTTGATTAATGCAGTTTATTTCTTCTTCTTGAAAGAACTGGAGCCCTAGAGAAGATAAAAACTGCTCCTCTTACTGTGCATCAGCAACATCCAGTAGCTTTGAGCTAAAGACTGTCAGCAGAAACAAACTGACATAAAAGCCCTATCAGCTAATTCAATGTTCTTATATTTCTTTATATATGACTGAGATATTGACAGATAACAGGGAGAAGGTAGCTGGACCATACGGAGACATACACTGTCACAGCTGGAATATATGGAAGGGAGTTATTGATAGATTTCTGGAATTCAGCATAGAACCATAAGGACAGAGCACTTTGACAAATAATTAGAACTTAATGGCTTTTACAGATTCAGCTGTAGATATATTTTTATCCCACTGGCAAAATATGGATGAAAATGTATTTAAATCTAAAATTAAGTAATTAAACAAGACAGATATCTCTTCTAGTGTTCTAGAAACTGTAAAGAATTAAATAAGAACAGTCTAAGTTCAGAATTCTATTACCAAATTTGTTCTTTCTACTGGATAAAAAAACCAAAGGTTTTCTTAGCTGTCTATTGCTCACCTCCTCTAAATTACTATTTCATAATGCATGTAGTCAGATTAATTACATATTATTATTTTTTAAATTCAATCCTCAATTTTATTGTTTAGGTGAAGGTTGCTTACAAATATGATTAAATGTCTGTTTTAATAAACTTGTAACTTATTTGTTTCATACGACAATTTTCAGACTAGAGAAAGTACAAAAGTTTCCAATTTATTTTTATTTATATGGTAGACTGAACATCACTTAATGTCAAACACTCTTCAGTTCTTTCCAAAGTAATCTGTGTATTGTGGCACTCTTAAATAAACTGTAATCTTTGATTTAATGAAGTTTACACGGGACAAAAAAAACCCAACAAGGAATATGAGAAGAAATTAAAAGAGTTTTGGTTCATAAAACTTAAATAAAATTTTAAAAAACACATAAAATTAAATGTGACATGGGTACTGTAATCATAAAAAAAATAGCTAAGTAGTAACAAAATGCTAATTTCTGATGCACTTGTTTTAGTTCAAGCTATTGTAACTTACAAAAAAGAATTTTGAGTATCTTTCGGGTGCTTTTGGAGTAGAAGCAGTTAACTCATTAGTTAAATAATCAACAGACTCTAAAGACCCTGTACCTTCTTGATAATTTCTTGGTCTATGGAGAGCCATCCAAGACCTCTACTGTCACCTGCTTCAGCAGCTCCATGTACAGTGACATTTCACCGTAGTTCATAGATATTTATATGCTGTAGAGAGACATGTACTGCTGAGCCAACACGCTTTGGAGAACCTGACCTGTGACAGGGGCTACAGCCAGACTGTTCAGATAGATGAGTGAAAAGGAACAGTCTTTGCACAGTTATGCACACACTTAAACTTTAACCCTTTACCTCTTGCAGTATGACCCTGTTTAGGGAAACACAGGAATTTGAATAAGTAAACTTTGTATCATCACGGCTATGCAATAAAAAATGCTCACATTATAAAGATTCACCAGTCTATCTGAAATATTGTTCTCTGCTGCTTGAAGGAAAATTTATTATCTCCTGAGAATTTCGATTAATCTAGTTTAGCAATATATATGATATTTCAAGCTGTTCCTTGCAAGAAAATGATTGGAATTGTGACAAAACGCTTATTTGAGAAAAAGTTCATCATGCTGCACTATAGTGAAGAAATTATCTACTTGATAAAACTCAGCATCAAAGGTTTTTGAAATAAAACTAGCAAAAAAGGATTTTTTAAAAAGAAAAAAAAGCAGTTTAAACTGTAATTTGTACCGCCAACACTTCTGTGTCTGATAAAATGTAAACTGAAAGATATTGTCCTTCTACTTTTCAGTTCAGTTCTTCTAATGAACTGCACTTTCTGAAGTTAGCAGCCTGTTTTCACAGGCAGTGTGTCTGCTGCTAGCAGTGATAACACCCCATGTTTAGTTACTACCAAGGATTGGTGTACAGACCAAGGCCACCGCTGGGTCTTGTGTACCACATTGAGGGTGCAGGAAGGTCAAAGGCTGCTCCTGCAGGGAGGAGCGGACAGGGCAGGTGACCCCAAACTGATCAATGAGGTATTCCAGCCCATATACATCATATTTGCTATACAGCTGTGGGATCTGGAGGGTCTATGTCTCTCTGGGGACTCCTGGGCTCTTCTCCCCTCTTGAACCACTTTGCCAGCTTTGCTCGGCTTGGCTCAGGTCCTCTTTCAGTTCCTTCTTCAGAGCATCCAAGGAAGACTCTCTCTGTTCCACCTTTGATCCCAATCAATGTGTTCCTGAATCCAGTACCAGAATCCAGCTCCTGAACACAGCTCCCATCTGCTGCAGGTCCCAGTCTGGGACTCCTGCAGAGCCTGCTCCACAGCATCAGTGGTGATAGTGATGTGATTACCATCAGGGGGTTGGGGTTGATACTGGTTCTGTATATATTTGTATATATTCCATTTTTATTATTATTGTTTTAATTTTAATGACAGCTGTTCTAGTTTCCTTTTCTAACGGCTAAGTCTCTCTCCCTCATTCCCTTTCTCTTCCCCCTTGGGGAGGGAGGGGGCGTTAACAGAGAGTGTCTGTTATTGGTCTAAGGGGCCGCTCTGACCCTAAACTGTGACACCACTGCATCTTTTATTTATATCAGACACACACGTATGCAATTAGGAAACATTTTAGGGACATGTAGATCAAACTGTTGTTCAAATAAATAAACTATGACAATTTTAATAATCCTGTACCAAAGTGATGTTCTGCATGCCCACATGAACTCAAGGTTCTTATCTTTTACGTGAAAACCAACATGTGGAAAACTCTGTTTCTGCATTGCCCTGGGGTGTCTGGCAAGATGCAAACCCCACAGTGACCCCACAGAATTAAATAAAAGAACTGTCCACCTGTGCCCCTGTGCTGAACCACTGACCTTACTGAGCATAGCCCTCCAATCAAAATGGAAAATTACCAAAAAAAACAGATTCCCTCTCTATGGAAGTTACCTGCCTCTCATTTAAGAGGCCAAGCACAGGAAAAGCTAATGATTTCTTCCGTGACCTGTGGTCAGTCTGAATCTGCATCTATGCTGGAAATACATGCTTTAGGGTGACACCCATGGGACGGTCCTTCCCATGGGAATTTGTCTATGGTGGGTGACGTTTTGCAGTCATTGGAATGGGAGATGCTCCATCCTGTCAGAGCTAAGCTCTCTGCATGGCAGACTGAGCTGGTGCTATAGGAGCTGAAGTGTTTCCCAGCAGTGACATGTGGATGACAGAGGACAGGCACAAAAGCCAGCAGCACTGGTGCCCAGGAACCATATAAGAAGATACCTTCCACACACATAGCCAGGTCAGGTTGCCTTTGTAGGCGCTGCCCCCCACCTCCCTTGGCTGCCCCAGATGTTATGCTCTGCAGCTTCTGTGGCCACTTTGGCCACAGCAAGGCTTAGGAGGAGGCAAACTGAGACCAAAAGCTGGGCTGAACAGAGCTGCTGTGCAGGGGGGAAAGGTGATTACAGTGAGTGCAAAGCGGCATCAGGCTGCATTTCTTTCATGATTCACATTCATTATTATCTCCTTAATAGAAACTCCACACGCACTCAGTTATCTTAATGTGTTTAGAGGGGGCTGAGGCAGAAATGAAACAATAAACAGCGTTTACAACCCTCCCTTCAAGTTCTGAGTACTTAAATGGTTTTGATTTTTTCTCAGTGCTGCTAATAGTTCACCTAGTAGTCTTACTGCAGGTCTAGCAGCTCATGGAGGCACCAAGCAAAATTGTGCTTGGTGCTTGGTACAGGCATATGGCAAATATAACCTGTATCACTACTGTCCTTTAGAGCTTTGTACAATTCCTTATACAAATGTTATCCTATGGTTTAACTTCAATATCCTCAAGCTGTGTGTAGGAGGACATGGACTGAAAAAGGTACATAAATGGATAAACTGAAGGTTAAGCCAGTCCTATTATGAAGTTTCAGCCACAGCTTTCCTCTCTCCTTGGGCACCTTTTGAATCATAGAAGGCTGGAAGTAGTTTTAGCTGAAGAGCTGAAGAAGTTTTGCTGCCCAGGCACCATTCCTACACAAGGGCATCAGCACAATCCTCTCTTGATCATTGCTCTTTACTTGCCTCATTCCTCCACTTTTCTTTTTAGACAGCAAAATCAGTGTGAAATCTGCTGAGAGTCTAGATGCAACTCATGATCTGTGCCACTATGTAGAAGTTTGTTGCCTTGGATTGCACAGTTTTAAATGGACTTTGAATATTTTTATGAAAATTTGTGAGCATTTTTTTCCTATAATTGTCACAGTTTATTTGAAGAACCATCTCAGTCACAAAAAAAAGAAAAAAAAAAAAAAAGCCTTTTAAAGACATGAACCACAGAAGAAAATAGAATAATAGAATGGTAAGCTTAGTCACTGTAATCTGATCAGAGCACAAAATTTAATTTTAGGGACACTATGGCTGTATTTTGAAGCTATTGTTTGTTATAGGAATATTGGCAGGATAACTATCCTCTTTCAAGTTAATTAATCTAGGGACACATATGTGTTCCTTTTGGCCAGAAGTCCTGCTTTCTTATTACACTGGAGTTTCCTGGCATAAGTGAGAGCAGACTATGACCCTCAGTAACACGTGAAAATGCTGCAATACTAACAGGTGTGCCACTTTGCTGAATCTCTCCAAGGATTTACAAGAAAAATCTTAGATAAATGAATTTACAACTCTTTAGCTAACTAATTTGGAAATATGGCATTTAATAATCACATTATTAAAAGTGATTACTAACATATTAAAAAAGGTCATTTTCATATACATTGAAAAGGTCATTCTCATATATATAATTTCTGTATGATAATGTGATTCATATTAATTGCCAGTGCAACATCTACAGATTCCACTGAAAATATATTAGGAACTAATTTTGCTCCTGAAATCTGTCTTCCTATCATAAGTTAGCTACATTGTATTATCTCCCTCCACAGGCAAAATTATCTAGGAATAAATGGTCTTGTTTTGGCTTGTTTCAGCAAGTTGAGCCATTTGTGAAGTGATCAAACAACATTCTTCTTCCTGCAGAAGTCTCCTGGCAGTTGTTCAACTCTGATCTAGAAGTCTATCTGAAAAGGTACAGATCCTTTATGTGTACCTACTGTACAGAGTTGTTGCTGCTTATTTTTCCCACAACATGTCAAAGCATTCAGAGTTACAAGAAATACTGTTAACACATTTTTCAGGGCTAATATACTTGCATACAAAAGTGAACTGTATTTTATCTCTGGTTTTGTTTTTGTTTTTAAATAATACATCAGATAAGGCATTAAGTAAGATTGCAGCCCTGGAGTTCAGGAGGGCTAACTTTGTCCTCTTCAAAGACCTACTTGGAGGAATCCCTTGGGCTAAGACTCTAGGAGATAAGGGGGCCCAAGAGAGCTGGTTGATATTCAAACATCACTTCCTCCAAGCTCAAGACAGATGCATTCCTTTGAGTAAAAATCCAAGTAGAGGAGGCAGGAGACCAGCATGGGTGAGCAAGGACATGCTGAAAAAACTCATGTGGAAAAATGTAGTTCATAGCATGTGGAGGAAGGGACTGGTCTCTTGGAAGAAATATAGGAATGTTATCAAGATTTTAGGGATGCAACAAGGAAGGCCGAGGCCCTTTTGGAATTAACTCTGGCAAAGGAAGTAATGGAGAACAAGAAGGGCTTCTTCAGATACATCAGTAGCAAAAGAAAAAAAGGGAAAATGTGGGCCCACTGCTGAATGACGTATCCTCAGGGATCCCAGACCCTGGAAGAGAGAAAGCCTGGAGGGAGAAAGACTTTCTACTGGTCCATGAGGATTGGGTTAGAAATCACTTGGGAAACTGAACACACACAAATCCATGGGCCCGGATAGGACACACCTATGAGTGCTGAGGGAACTGCTGATGTTGTTGCTCTACCACTCTGCATCATTTTTGAAAGATCATGGAGAACAGGTGAGGGGCCTGAGGACCGGAGAAATGCCACTGTCACTCCAGTCTTCAGAAAGGGCAAGAAGGAAGACCCTGGTAATTACAGACCAGTCAGCCTCACCTCCATCCCTGGAAAGGTAATGAAGTATCTCATTCCAGAGATCATAACTCAGCATATGGAAGAAAAGAAGGTTATCAAGCGTAGCCAGCATGGTTTTACTAAAAGGAAGTCATGACTGACTAATCAGCTGGCCTTCTGTGGTGGTGTGACTGAATAGGTAGATGCAGGGAGAGCAGTGGACGTTGTCTACTGTGGCTTCAGCAAGGCTTTTGACACTGTTACCCATAACATCCTTATGGATAAGCTCAGGAACTGTGAGTTAGATGAGCAGAGTGAGATGGGTGGAGAACTGGCCTAACAACAGAGCTCAGGGTTTGTGATCAGTGGTGCAGAGTCCAGCTGACAACCTGTAAGTAGTGGTGTTCCCCAGGGCTCAGTTCTGGGTCCAGTCTTATTCAACATCTTCATCAATGATCTAGATGAAGGGGCATAGTGTACCCTCAGCAAGTTTGCTGATGATACCAAACTAGGAGGAGTGGCTGATAGACTGGAAACCTGTGCTGTGATCCAGTGAGATCTGGACAGACTGGAGAGATGGGCAAAGGCAAACCTAATGAAACTCAGCAAGACTAA
>JAAGNO010013386.1:0-14071 GCA_033439905.1 Ceryle rudis | reverse complement strand
CGCGCCGCACGCCTTGGGAAACCGCATGGAGCCTCCTACCTTGCCCGTGCGCTCATGCGCGTGCACGTGTGCGCGCACGCCTGTTTGTATGTGCGAGTTCATGTGCGCGCGTGTGTGCACTCCCGTGGGTGTGTGCGTGCTCCTGTGTGTGCGTGTGAACGCGTGTGCGCGTGCATGCTTATGTGCGGGTGCGGGTATGTGCACGCTCGTGTATCTGCGTGCACACGTGCATGTTCATCTGCCTGTGTGCACGCTTGTGTATGCATTAACGTGTGCGTGTGAGAGTCCTCGTGAATGTGCAAGCATGCACGTGTGTGTTCATGTGTGCGTGTGCATCCTTGTGTGTGTGTTCGTGCACATGCACATGCCTGTGCGCTGGTACCACACACCAGTGCCATGTGTGTACAGGTGCTGCTCCCCACTGCGGTGCCCTGTGGTGCTGCGTGACCAGGACGTGGTGTCCCCTCCTGGGCCTCCAGAAGCACCTTTGTGTCTCCGGACGGTTCCTCAAGGCTCTGGCCCGTGTCCCCAGCAGCCACGTGCCCCAGCCCCCAGCACAGTGCTTGGTGCCACGCTGTCCCTGATGGAACTCTCATCCACCGCTGCGTAGTGCTGGGTGTGCTGGGACATGGCTGTGTGAGGAAGGAGGCAGAGAGCAGGATCATTCCCCCCCCAGAGGCACCACTGTGGGCCGTGGGAAGACAGTGGACTCAGTCTTTCCTCATAAGAGACATGTTCCTGTCCCCTCATCATCCTCAGAGCCTCTGTTGGACTCTCTCTAGCACTGTCTCTCTTGAACTTGAGAGTCCAGAACTGGACCCAATGCTCCAGATTTGGTCTCACTGGGGCAGAGTAGAGGGGCATAAGAACCTCCCTTGATCTGCTGGACACACCCCAGGAGACCACTGGCCTCCTTGGCCACAAGGGCCCATTGCTGGCTCATGGTGAACTTAGCATCCTGAGACTGGGGAGGAGATGGAGCCTTGGCCTTCCCCAGGCATGGAGACCTTCCAACCCTGCAGGTCTCACGTCTCTGATGACAGCTGCTAAGCAAGGTCAGGGTGCTGAGAGCCACAGCCTGTGACGGGAGCCCACAGGGCACCCTGGGAGCTGGGCATCCAAGGCCATCACTCCAGGACAACATGGTCCTTGCCCCATGTACTGGTGCAGTTATGGAAGTGATGCAGGGAATGAATGGCTGCAGCTGGAGCTCTTTGTAGCTGTCTCAAATGATGATCTGTGTGGCATGACGTGCCCTGAGGACTGGCCTGTGAATGACAGGGTGTATCTTGCCAAGAAAGGGCACATGCAGAAGAGGAGGATGTTCCTAGACATACCCTAGATACAGGCCAGCTCTGACCTCCAGAAGGCAGGTCTCCTGAGGCATGAGAGGGATCAAACCAGCTTGCCAAGGGTCAAGACTGTCCTGGCCCCTTCCCTGAAGGAGCTTCCTGCATGACCCCCACAGTCTGGCATCCTCTGGGAGTGCCCACACCAGTGCACAGCTGCCCACATGGGCTCGGGCTCCCGAGGAATATGGGGAGCACAAGAAACCCCCAGAGAGTCTCTTCCAGACCTTAGTCCAGGTAAAAGAGAGCAAACACTCACAGATGTTGGAGAGCAACTTCAAAGTGTCTTTCAGAGAAAATGTAAGGAATTGAGAGAACTGCAGTTCAGGTCTGACAAAATGCATTTGGAAAACCTGTCAGGGCTTTAATGAAGTAATAGGGCACAACAGAAGTCACCACAGCTCTGGGGTGGCTCATACTCCAGATACTCATACTCCCTGAAACTTCAGAAGGAAGGGCATAAAAGTAGAAACGAGGTGAAAAAAATACGAGGACCAGAAAAAAAACTAAGAAAAAGTTAGGGTAGCCAAAGTACAGTAGGAATTGTAACTAGTGAGAAACATGAAGGATTGCAGGAAAACCTTCCAAGAGGAAGGTGTCAGGAGGAGGGTGCCAAGCAGGCTGTGTGGCCCACTGTCCCACTGTGACTGGCAGGGACAGCAGAAGGTGTCAGGACTCAGGTGCTCAATGGCTCTTTCCCCTCATCCTGAACTGGGGAGGGTGGCTGCGATCGTGTGATTGACGGCACTGATGTGGGTGACAGGGTGTACACTCATGGCAGGTAAGGGAGAACATGGTCGGATTGGTTGGGCCGGTGACAAGTCAGGGGAACACTAAGAATGGGTAGAAGGTGGATGAAGTTGAAAACAGGAAAAAAGGAGTGACACAGTGTCCATCTTTGACAGGAGAAAAAAAGTAAGTGAAGAATTAGAAGCTGGTGAGCTCTACCTCAAAGTCCAAGCAAACCATGGACATATAGCCAGGTGCTCCCAGTGACAACAGCAAAGGGGAAGAATCGCAGCAAACAACCCCATCATGCACAGCCTGCCTGGCTTCCTTCCCCAACAGTCTTTTTGGACAGGGCATCATCCACCTCTCACTACCTCTAACCATGGAGTGTCCCTGATCACTGCAGCCACTCCAGGGGCACCAGGCTGCTCCCCATTTGCATGCCCAACTGCCCCAACAGCCTTCTCCAGGTCTAGGCTTGAACACAGTGCTCTCCAGCAGCAAAACTCAGCAGGGGCTGGTGCAGGCTGTGTGGCAAAGAGCAAGCTGAGCATGGCTGTGCCCAGCAAGCCCCAGCAGTTGCTCTCTGCATGTGAATAACCCACCCCAGTAGCACTGAGCTGGTTTTCTTGCACCGTGACTGCGTGTCCTGCACCCAACATGCAGCTTTTATTGCTGGTGAGTCTGGTTATGAGTTTTTATTGATGTTCCAAGTCTGGTTTTATTGCTGTATATGAGTCTGGTTACGAGACCGCTGGTCCAGGGCTGAGGCTTTAAGTGCTCTCGGCTCTCCTTGCTTTGCGCAGCCTCCTCCACTCCATGCTGAGCTTTGGGAAGATCTCACCAGCCTGCACTGATGGCCTCCTCCCTGACAGGTAACTGCTGGTCAATCACTCTTGGGCTCCTTGCTGCTGTGATAGTCCAGACACCATGACTTGACTTCCTAGCACTGTATTGACCTGCAAAAGCAACAGGGAGATGCCACAGATCCTGATTTTCCAGGCCTCTGATGCCCACTTTGGTGTGCAAAGCCCATGCCTGTGTGTTAGACGAAATGTCTCCAGGTGGTGAGAGCTGCTGGGAGGTTCCTTGGCTGTGGCCTCACTTTCGGAGTGCACCTCTGCTCCCTCCTGGCTCCATCCCTCACACTTGCCTGGTAACAGTTGTGTACTCATACTCTGGGTTGAGATGCTGTCGGGCTGGGGAAGGCCACGGGGAGGCTGCACAGCACAAGTCCACCTTACAATGAGGCTGACAAACAGGAGAAGTGATCAGAAAAAGAGCAGAGCAATTCCATGACGTCAAACACACCGTCCTGCATGTAGGCAGGTACCAGTGACTGTGCAGCAGCAAGATAGGGAACTAATGACGTGGCAGCACTTCTGCAAACCAGAACCTGAGAGGATCACGAGCCAAACATAAGTCAACAGCTCAGAACAGTGTGACAAAAGGCAAACAGCAGCCTGACATATGCAGGCAGGTGAGTCACATGCAAGGCACATGAAACAGTCCTGATCTCACGGACCTGGTGAGCCAGAGGCATCACAGCCGGAGCCCAGCACACGGGTACCAGCGGGGAAGATGCCAGCTCAGGGATGAATACAAGGGGACGATGACACCCGACGACCAGGGAGCAGCTTGGGGGCCTGGGGCAGCTGGATCCCGGGAAGCTGCAGAGGCAAGAGAAGTAACTGTCCTCGGCCTGCTTCGGGAGGCCACCCGTTGCTGAGGACTCGAGGGACCTGGCGCGGGGGGCTGGCGTGTGCACCAGCGTGGGCCCCAGTGCCAGGGAGCGGCGGTCGCAGCGGGGCGCGGCATCAGCCCCGCTCCAGCACAGGGACTTGGGCAGGGCGAGCTGAAGCTCCAGGCCCGTCACCGGGCGGGTTTGCCAGGGGGCTGCGCGGCTGCCCCGCGTCCCGGCTTCGCCACGGCCCCACCCGCCGGGGCCGCCCCCTGCGCTGCGGCGGGCGCGCTCCTGCGGGGGGCGGGTAGGCGGTGGGGCCGTCCCTCCGCGCATCCCTCCGCGCACCCTCCATCCCTCCCCCCCTTCCTTGAATCCGTCTGTCCCTCCGCGCATCCCGCCGTACATCTCTTCATCTCTCCGCGCATCCCTTCGCCCTCCTTGCATCCATCATCTCTCCGCAACATCATTCCGCAGATTCCTCTGCCCCTCCATCTCTCCGTGCGCCCCTCCTTGCACCTCTATCTCTCCGCGCATCCCTCCGCGCTTCCCTCTGCCCCCCACGCATCCCTCCATCTCTCCGCACATCTTTCCGGCGACCTCTCTGTTGCTCTCCGCGCACCCCTCCTTGCATCCCGCTATCTCTCCGCTCACCCTGCACCTCTCGCGCACCCCTCCGTCCGCCGCAGCACCCGCAGCACCCAGCACTGCCCGGGTATGGCGGGGCGGCCGCGCTTCCTCTGCGGCGTGGTGGAAGGTAGGTCCCTCCGAGGCCGCGGCTGCGGCCGGTGCCCCGCCCGGGCATTGCAGGGGCCCGGTACGCCCCCAGCGAACGGGGGCCGGGAAGCGCCTCCGGGACCGAGCCGCGCCCGGGACCCTGGGTATCGGGAAGGCAGGGAGCCGGGCCATGCACAGCCCAAGGCTGTGGGACCAGCACCCCCAGTGACGTTCCCCAGCTCCCCCAGTGATGTTCCTCAGCACTTCCCCAGAGAGCACTGCCGCACCCCGCACTCCCCTCCACCCCTGCAGTGGGACTTGGGGACCCACTGTTCTGCCTCCAGCGCTGGGTGTGGGGGGCAGCACCCCGGTGTGTGCCACTCCTTCCTCCCTGCCGCAGTGAACCCTGCCTCAGGCCATGCCCAGAGCTGGCCAGAGGAGCCTAGTCTCTTATGACAGCTCTGTACAGCTCAACACCATCCTTCTGCCACACCCAGCTCTTGTTTCTGCAGCTTGGCACCTCTGGAGCTGGGCCAGGCCTGGCACCCACTAAGCAAAAGCGTCTCCACTTTTTTCTGGCAGCACAGTACCCCCTGAAGCCCACTGTCTTGCCTGGGAGGAAGCAAACACACCTCGCAGAAAAACGCAAAATAAATAGAAAGTGCAGGCATGGGGAAGTTGATAATAAAAAGAAATATGATTGAGACAAGAATCGTTGGTATAGAAAAGCTGACCTGGGAGAGAGGACACAGATGCTGCCAGAGTCACTCCAGGCAGAGGAGGAGGTCCTCAGAGAGTGAGGAATGAAAGGCATTCCTCACCCTGGAGCACAGGCCCTGGCAGGGAGCAGAGCGTGCAGCTGTAGCAGGGCCAGGAGTGTCCTACACAAAGACCCTGGGCCCTCCAGACACCCTGCACATCATCATCAGCTGCCAGCGAGCAGAGACAGACTGACACCGCTGCGTGACCTGCACAGGACAGGAGGGGCTAGGGAACAGTTTGGGCCTCGGGAGTTTGCTTCCCAATGTGTTCATCAGGATTTTGCTAATGGTTGCTAAGAAATTACTGAGAGAAATCCCAGATGGCCCAGGGTCTGGTGAGTGATGGTGCTGATGAGTTACTGGTGTAGTACTGGGCCATGTGCAAGCCAAAGTACAAACACACAGCATCATTCTTCAGTCATGTCTGCCTTCCAAAAAGCAGAGCACCAGCATCGCTCCTCTGGAGATGCAGCCACAGGCACAAACAGATTTTGCTGGTACAATGTAAGTCACTTTACTAAGGAGAAAATGGGTGGTATTTTCAACAGAGCTGCTGCTGACAGGGCACTTGTCAGGAGTGAAGGTCATACTTGCAAGGCAGTGTCAGGTCACAGAAAGTGTGAGTGAGGCACTCTCAGGCAGATACTGTACAGGAGATCTTAGGACCCCACTGAACTGAGCAGGAGTTCCTAAGATCATAGAAATACCTTCTTTGGGTGAAATGTCTGCTGGGATCCTTGAGTAGCCACAAATTTGGCCCTGTGAATGGTGGGGGATGGCCAGTAAGGAGAATATATATTATTTCAAAGTAGATGGAATAACTGCACAGACGTTCAAGCAGGTAGAAGGTCTATCTGCAAAGACTATGATGTTCTGTGTGTGCTGTGGCACAACCTGCTGCCTCTCTGCCTGAGATTGGTGTTGGGGACTGCACGGTGGGCTCCTGCCAAATAGAGCAGGGTCTCGGGGTCCCCTCCCAGGCAGCCCAGCTCCGGTGCCATGGGGAAATGCAGGTGCTTTTCTGGGCAGCACTGACCTCATGCCAGACGATGAGAACTGGCCCTATCTCACAGGCAGCAGAGTCATTGCGATCTGCCCTGGTGTGCTGCCCAGGTCAGCAGCCACATTCACTTCCCTGGGTATCTGCTCTTGTTGGCCTTGTCTGCTAGAAAGCGCACTGACAGATTTATAGATGCAGAGCCCATCTGAAACCAGGCAGCTGCCTCAGTGGCTGATTGCCATTGCTGCTTAAGACATAATTTGTTTTCTGTGAGATGTCACATTGCAGCTGCCAGATCTTGCAGAGACTTTAAGTGACTGAAGATTCTTCTCTAGCTAAATTTCAGGTCTATGCTGGAACACTCAGAGGTTGCCCTTAACCTTCTCTTTAAGAAGCTGTCAAATCTGCATCTCTCCAAACCCCTTTACCTTCCTATTTTCCCCCTGTCCCCATGTGAACTGGCTTGCTTCCCACTGGCTATTCTTTCTTGCTGGCTTTGCAGACAGCTCTGCACCTCCCAGGACTTCATACACACAGAAATAGGACTCCTTGACATTAACCTGTCTACGTTTAGCCTGTATCTGGGGCTAAACTACAGCAGTTGCTCTATCACCCAATGACCTCTCCCCAGCAGAAAAGGGGAAGTGGGAAAAGGAGAAGAGCCCTGTGGGTTGAAATTAAAATGGATTTAGTGAAACAGACAAAAACATACCACTATAAAGCATAAAAAGTTATACTTATCCCAGCAAACATATAGCAGTCACAATTGACAGGAAGGCATCCTCAGGAGAAAGAAGAAGAGCAGGATCAGGAGGAGCTGGAGCAGGAGCCCCATCCCCAGCAAACTTCCCCCTTTATACTGAGTGTGAAGTTTCTTGTCTGGGACACACCTGGAGCCAGCTCGGGTCAGCTGCCCCGGCTGACTCCAAACTGCTGGCAGCCTGCAGACCATGGCTGGACTGGGGTTCTGTCCCAGCCAAACCAGGACACGGTCCCAACAGGGGACCGTGCGTGTCCAGCAGTGCCCCTGATTACTATATCCAGTCACAGACAGGTTCCGGGCCATGCAGAGCACAGAGCAGACTATCAGCTGCTATGGTGCTGCAGCCTCCACCTTGTCTCAGACACTGGTGCCCAACAACCACCTAAAGGCTGTAAGCAGCAGAAACGGAAACTTTGCTGGCTCCAGATTTGTATTTCCTGCATTGGGTTTTGTTGATGTGAACCTTCTGGAAGGGCAATGTCCTTGCAGCCAGCCTTGGTGGTCACTGATAAGTGTCTTTGCTAGCAGTAAGGCAGCTCCCTGGTGTGCCCCCCCTTTCTGGATTTTCCCTTTGAGAGCTTATGGGGATGGTGTTTTCCAGTGAGGGACAGACAAGGTGCCTGTGGAACGTCTTGTGGAGTCACAACCCCAGCACTTGTGGGCATCCCCATGGGTTGTTTGTGTGCTCCTGATCTGAACAGTTTGCCATGGGACAGGATGCTGCCCCGAAGTTCTGCCCCGCTGCAATGCAGGTATGTGCTTGCAGGGTGTAGGGCAGAGCTGTATCTTGTGCCATTCTGGTGCAGTTTGAGTTGGGCAGTGATTAAAGACAAAGAGAGCAGCTTTTATAGCCCATACAGGAGATGGTGCTCTGCTTGACACAGCCTGACACTTCCAGAGAGATGCAGAGACACACTCAGAGGCACAGTCTCTGTAAAGAAAATCCTCAGGCAGAAAACTCTACGGCAGACGTGCAATACCTCTGTGCTTTGGTGCACCCCAAAATCATGCTGGAGTGCCTTATAACCTGGCCAGCCCTAGGCCATCTCCTGCAGGCTTGGTTTTCACTCTGCAAATTCCCCCTCCAGGGTCAGTGCTCCCTTGTGCAATTGTTCCCAGCTGCCTCTTTCTGGGAGGGATGGAGGCGCAGACATTAGACCCCCTTGCTTGGATACCAATGCCCAGCAAGATCATGGCAAGATAATAGACATTTGAAGTACCCCGAGGTGAACAACTGGTGCATCTCTGGGTTTAAAGCATCCACTTAAGGACAGCACAGAGAGAGAGACTCTGTTTTAAGGCAGTACTGCCAACTGCATTTTGGCTTTTTTCCCCCCTTCTATAGGTTTCTATGGGAGACCATGGTCCATGGAGCAGAGGAAACTTCTCTTTCAATGGCAAGTACCCTGAATTTTCCTCTGTGAAGGTACTAGCCCACGGCAGAGTGTCAAGGTGGAAGCCAGAGTGGTGTGGAGGCAGGAATGGGGAGGGAAGACATGCCGGAGGGAGGTTCCTGGGGCTGGCTGGCCATTGGGAGGCCAGGGCAGTGGCAGTGAATGGGGGTCATGCCTCTCCCAGGGCTGCTCCTGCAGTGGCACCTCTGTCCCAGCACTCCAGCACCCTGGATCCTTCCTGGGGAAAGATTTCCAGCCCTGGGCTGGATGCACAGCTCAAGAAGGCCCAGACAGATGTGGGCTGTGCTGCCCAGTGCCAGAAGATGGTGCTGGGACCCTGCTACAGCCCAGCTGAAGCCAGATGTGCATGGCTGGGGTGTCTGGGCCAGTGCTGAGCACCCCAAGGGAGTGGGGTTTGGGGAGGGGCCCTGGGAGGGGCTGGGTGGGCACTGGCCCCTGTGTGCTGGTGCCATGCAGCTGGCATGTGTGCTCCAGTGAGGGTGCAGACCCACAGGGACCTCTCAGGGGGACAGGGTCAGACTCTGCTACCCACGTCATGGGAGGAGTGATGGCAGCTGGTAAGGATTTGGAGGGGAGCACGGGGGCTACAAGAGTCAAAAAATGCCACCTCTGGAGGCACCAGAAAAGTTGCTCTGCCCTGACTGCAGCGTGGCATGGGTCGGCCAGGGCAGCCCCTGCGCCGGAGGGTGTTGGGGAGCAGGCAGAGGGGCTGGGGCTGTAAACAGGAAGTCAGATCCACATGAGATGTGGGGTGTTCAGCGGGTGGAAGCACACCTCAGCTGCTGACCTGGCAGGACGAGTGCCCACTGTCTCATCTCTGAACCATGCAGGCCTGGGCCAGTGCCACATGGCACCAGTGCGTGTGGGTGCGCTGGCCACAGGACATCACACTGTGTGCCAGCAGCAAGCAGCCAGCTCACCCTGCCTGGGACCATTATCCCCACCACTATGTGCTCCCAGCTTTCCATCATCACAGGGCTTTGTCAAGTGGTTAAAAACTTTCATGGCAAGGGTGTTAACTCAACCCACCTCCCAGGAGGTAATATCCTGTTTGTCTTGGAGACTTTCTCACCCAGATGCACTATCTTTCTGGAGATCCCTAAACAGCACAAACTGTTGGGCTCAGCACTGGGAGCACTGACTGAGGTTTCTGTCTCTGTGTGGCCATGAAAAGCCCACTGGGCAGGGCTCCCTGAGCAGGGGAAGAGCTGCAGCCCCACATTCAGGGGGCTCTGCGTAAGCAGAGGCTGGAAACCTGCAGGACAGGGTGCAAGGAGAGGGCATCATGTGCCAAGATGCTCCTGGTGTCACCGACTGGCACCTGCCTGGGTACCTCTTTGCAAAGAGCCCATCTGGAACCTGAGGTGACCCCTTGTCCTTGCTGCACAGGCTGAGACGCTGGGGGCTGAACTGCTACATGTACGCACCCAAGGATGAGCTGAAGCACCGTCTGCTCTGGCGAGAGCCCTACACAGAGCATGAGGCAGGTAGCGGCTCTGTTGGGCCCCAGCATGGGTGGGCTGCCAACATCATGGGTCCTTGAGGGTGAAGCATGATCTGCATCTTGGCCAGGGTCAGACAGGCTGCTGCCACTGCTCCTGACAGGAACCTGCCAGTTGCAGGGAGCCCCACGGGCCTTGCCTGGTGCAAGCAGACCCCCGGATGCTGCCCAATAAAAGGGACCTCCCCAGACCCTGCCCATCACCTGGACTCGCTTAGGAGCCAACCAGACATGGGGAGCTCCCCACATGGGTCTCTGTCAATATGCTCAATTATGCCAGGGCCCACGGACCCTTCAGAGTCTCCTCTATGCCAAGGGACTGGAAACTGTCTCCCCTGGCCCTCTCCCCTCCAGATGCTCTCTCATGCCCCCCTGATGTCCTCAGCTCCTTCTGTTTGGACCACTGGAGTTCCCTCTCCCTCCATCCCTTCTCTCCCTCCATCCCCTCTCTCCCTCCCTCACTTGCCTCCCAGCGCTCACAGCTCCCCTCTGCTTTGTCCCCAGCCCGTATGCAGTCTCTCATCGAAGATGCCCAAGAGCAGGGTGTGGAGTTTGTTTTTGCCATCTCTGCTGGACAGGACATGGTGTTCTCGAGCGCCAGGGATCGGCTCCTGCTGCAGCAAAAACTCAGGCAGGTACCGTGGGCTGTTCCTTCATCCCAATGCTCCCGGGTGAGGGGCACACATGCTTGTGTGTGGGCCCCATGCCCACCTCAAAGGCCGGTGTGGGGCTGTAAATCTCTCCTGCTACTGCACAGCAAGGAGCGGGTCTGTGGGTGCCTGGTGGCAGATGTGTTGTCCCTGTCACGGTGACAGAGAACTAAGGGCTCTGTGACTGCCTGGGTGCTGGTGGGCAGTGCTGGGAGCAGGTGAGGGACTGGCCAAGCCCCAGAGCTTGCCAGGCAAGGGAAGGTAAAGAGATGCTGGCACAGTGGGTCTGCTCCGTGGGCAGCTGCTCCCCACTGCAGCACAGCCCAGGCAGCAGCTCCCTGCACTGTGCCCTGCCTGGCCGCCTCTCCAGCTGCTCACAGCCAGCCCTGGCACAGGGAGCCCCTGCCCGAGTGCGCGGCAGCTCCTCTCCAGGCTGTGCCCTCCTCCGCTCCTGTCTGGGGCTCCCCGCGGTGCAGGGCGATGCAGGGGTGTGGGGCAGGGGCAGCAGATGTGGTAGGCAGCAAGCAGGGCAGCCCAGCTCTGGCACGGTGGGAGCGGGCTCTGGGCCACAGCAGCACAGACTCGGGTTTGAAGAGGCTCCTGGTCCATAGCATACATGGCTGTGCCCAGGGGTCAGGGCAGGGTGGGTTGTGGCTGCAGGACTGGGCAGGCACGGGAGACGCGGCGAGGGCAGCCCTGCCTGCCCCGTCTGCCCGTCTGTCCTTTTGGGGCCCAGGAAGTGGGGACTGGTCTGGGCTTTCTGCCGCCTTTCTTTCCGCTGCCCAGGGGTCCTAGCAGCCCATGCCCATGCCTGCAGGTGGCTGCCATGGGGTGCCACTCCTTCGCGCTGCTCTTTGATGACATTGACCCCGGCATGTGCCAAGCTGACAGAGACGTCTTCCCCTCCCTGGCGAAGGCTCAGGCCTCTGTGGCCAATGAGGTGTACCAGGAGCTGGGCCAACCCTCCATCTTCCTCTTCTGCCCTACAGGTACCACCTGCAGCCGTGGCACCCCACAGCAGATTGGGGTTCCCATCGGCTGGCTGAACCTGGCACCTGTGTCAGTGGAGAGCTGACTGCCCTGAGACTCCACGTCTCCCTTCAGCCCTCTTGTGCCCCTCCGGGAGCCCTGGAGATCTCAGGACCAGGGCAGGGCCAGGCTGCAGCCATGCATGCTGTACTCCCTGTCCTGCCATCTCCCCAGCCCCTGCCCACTGACCCCAGGGATCTCTGCTCTCAGTCTCCATGCCCCTCAAGGGACGCTCTGTGCTCTGTCCATAGAGTACTGCAGCTCCCTGTGCTCTCCCAGCCCCAGCCAGTCTTGCTACCTGCTGACCATCGGCCAGGAGCTGCTCCCGGAGATCAGTGTCATCTGGACAGGTGAGCGCCTGGCCCAGAGCTGGAGGAATGTGGCCTCTGTGAGAGCTGCCAGCTGCAGACGCTTGCAGCCTGCAAGTCGAGCCAGCAGCGGCCCCATTGTGGTGCCCTTTGGTATCAGGGTGGCCAGGCAGGCAGCGGGTTGGGCTCTGGGTCTGCTCTCCTGATGGGGAGAGTGGGCTGGGGTGGCTCAACCCTTGTCTTCCTGGCTCAGCCCCCAGAGGTGTGCATGCTGCTGTTGTGAGCGTGCCTGGTGGACCGCGCTGCCTGTGTGCTCCACACACTCCATGTCCTGATGTTCCAGGTCCCAAGGTGGTGTCACAGGAGCTCTCGGCCGAGCTGCTGGAGGAAGTGGAGGGTGTCCTGCAGCGCCGTCCCATCATCTGGGACAACCTGTATGCTAACGACTATGACTGCAGACGCGTTTTCCTGGGCCCCTACACGGGACGTGCCCCCGGCCTCATGCCCAGGCTCTGTGGACTGCTCCTCAACCCCAACTGTGAGCTCCAGGCCAACTTCATCCCCATACACACGCTGGGCAGCTGGTTTCGGAGCGAGCTGGGGAGCTGTGCCCACCCTGATTGCACAGGTACCTGCCACAGTGCCACAGGCAGCTCTGTACGTGGGCCCCCAGTGTCAGCGGTGAGCTGGTGCACCTGGGGCAAGGCCTGCCTGTCGCTGCTCATCTTTGCCATAGCCCTGCAGGGCTTTCTGCATGGCAGCCTGGGTGAGGCATCTCACCTGGCTGGGCACCACCCAACACTCCAGGGCATGAGATCCATCCTGGGGGGATCTCCTTGGAGGGGAGGGGGCTGCCCACCCTCAGTGTGGCATGGGATGGCTCCATCACACAAAGAGCGGAGTTGCCCAGGTTGATGAGCTCCAGTTCCTTAGGGATGGAGAGTGCGACAGCCCTGGGAGACAGCCCAGACCCACAGGAGGGGAGCTACAGCCCCCAGGAGGCCTTGGAGCTGGCACTGCGTGACTGGGTGGCTGAGATACACTGTCAGACCTTGGAGCCAGGTAGGTGATGAACTCAGCTGAGCAACATCCCAGGGTGCTGGATGCGCTCTGCTGGGAGCTCGGCAGGGTGAGGGACCCCCATCCCTGCCCGTCAGGATGAGGAGGTCTGTGTGTGTCATGGTGGGTGGGTGTGGGTGTCCATCACACCATGCTGCCCCTGGGTGCTCATGCCCTGGCTGCATCCCAGAAGGAGTCTTCTTGGCTGGCAGGGTAGGAGCCTGGGCCATGACTCGGCTCTGGAGGAGGAGGTTCAGCTAGATGCAAGCTTGCTGTTTGCCTCTGCCAAGCCTGTGGCCTCACCAGCCACAGATGTCCCAGAGCACAGAGCAATGCAAAGCCCATGGTCCCAGCAGCTCCCTGGTCCCTGCCAGCTCAGAGATGGAGCTTCCCAGCACAGCCACCCCCAGGGCTGTCCTGCCCCAGGGGCAGCAGTTTCCATGCAGGTGCCAGAGGGGCTCCCCCTTGCTCCTCTCTGCCAGGAGGAAGGACCCCGGGACATCCCAGCGTCAGCCTCAAGGGAAGAATGAGGCTGCAGCCCAGCACAGCGGGAGAACAGGAGGTCATACCCAAAACACAGCCCCACAACTCAGTTCCCAGTGGGGCATTCCAGCATGGCCCCAAGCCCTGCAGCATGGCTCCATCAGAGGGAAGGAGGAAGGTGACCTCAGAGCTGAAGGGCAGTGGGAGCAGGAGCCCCACCAGTGGTTGGCAAAGCTCCACAGAGGACAGGGACCAGCTCAGCATGGGGAACAGAGCAAGCTGTGAGCCCTCCTCTGCTCTGCCCAGCACAGCTGGGAGTGCCCAGTCCGCAGGAACCCCAGTGCCTGCTGAGACACTCCACAGCTCAGGCCCTGCCACGTGCTGCAGCAATGGGGCCAACATCAACCAGAGCCTTCCCCTACCCACCAATGATGCCATGACAAGGGGTGGCAACACCATCCAGCCATCCAGCAGTGCCCAGCCTGAGGCCAGCAAGGCTGAGATGCCCCAGACACCCCCAGGACCTGGGGCTTGCACCAGCCCTGTGCCCCCATCACCGGTCACTGATGGGGCTGGCGCCAGCCCTGTGCCCCCCTCACTGCTCACTGATGGGGCTGGCGCCAGCC